>JAKOGI010001330.1:0-182500 GCA_029747015.1 Carnegiea gigantea
TATATATATATATATATATATATATGTACAGACATATATATATGTGTATATGTATGTATATATGTATACATGCATACATAACACACGCATATGCGTGTACACACATGCGTGTGCACACACACGGATACATACATATATATATATATATATATGTATGTATGTATGTATGTATAGAGGGAGAGAGAGAGAGGGAGAGAGTGAGAGAGAGGAGACTCTTCTCTCAATCTTATTTTGGTGACTGTGATGGTGCTTCCTCTAATGACCCTCTTTCTTTTTTTTAGTTTTCCTAGAAAACGCTTCCAAAATAATTTTCAAATAATGCAGAAGAGCTCATCTCTTCCCCCACCTGTTTTTCAAAAATAAAAACCGAAAAAAAAAAATCTTTTGGGACTAGCCACAAACCACCCTTACACTTGACTTGGAATGCAAAAGAGCCCTGTATATTATCATTGCTAAATAGACTAAGCTAAGTCATGGGGTTAAATTAAGATAATCAACTAATTTGTTCTTTTTATTTTGCTTTCACATTATGAATTTGGATCAGCATATTCTGATTTGTTCCATCTGATTGTTTTACATTATGTAAATATGCAATTTTAAATGCTATGTGATTGATCAAAGTGATCAAAGAGTTCATTGTTTTCTTGTTTTCACAGTTAGCATGTAAATTGATTTAGTATAAGAGATCACCACGAATTTCATGCCTTTGATGCTATGAACACTTAACAAGACAAATTGGCATGAAATTAATGTGTGCATGGAATTTTTGAGAATTTACTTCTCCGTTTTGTAGTATCTCCAGTAGAGGCTTCTAAAATCTTGTTTATAATAGGTTTCCTATGAGCATATTTGTGTCCCTACCATCGGTTGGGATTTTTTTCTAAAATCTTGTTTCTTAAGAGGTTGTCTATGACAATTATAGGTTTTGACCAACTAGCTTTAAACCATGTGCATAACTTGAGTAGATTTAGGCAAATTACTTTTGGGAAAATTAACTATTTGGTATGTTTTGTTTGTTATTCAATCAATTTAGACCTAGTATACCTAAACTCTCCCAATATTATCTAGATAGAATTTACTAATTTAGGTTAGACGTGATAAATTGATGGTTACTATTTATGTAGTTTTACCTAGAACATGGGCAGAGAAGGGGGAATGCTTCTTCTGGGTAAGCGGGTTTTGCCCCCCAGGCGCTTATTCACTTTCCCTTTCAGATTAACACTCACAGAAAGAGATGTGCAAAAATTCTTAAATACAAATATATGTATCTGGCATGGTACATACCCTCGAGTCATGTGGTAGATGCGCGTTTTATATGTTGCACTGTATCTTTTCTTTGCTGTAGTGGTGCATCTTTTCTGTTCTACACTTTACCTTTTCTTTCCTGCAATGTACCTTTTGTTTCCTACTGTGAATCTTTTCTTGTTTGTAGTGCATCTTTTCTTATCTATAATGTAACTTTTGCTCCTTGTAATGTATCTTTTTCCAGTCGGTTGAGCTGGGAGAGTTATGAAGGTACTTGTTGGGTTAGGGGAAATAACATAAAGGCTTAGCCCAATGATAGGACGTCTCTTATATAGGTATGTTTCTGAGCATGTTACATAAGTATGCACCTTAGAATTACTGAGAGATGTGAGATGCCACTGCTGGCAAGATCTTGCGGCCGTTGAGTAAGGAAGCGGGCTAGTTTGGCCTAGGTATGGAAAAAGAGGAAGGAGAGCCTTGGTGTTGAGGCTTCAAGTCATGTCCATCGCTTCTCAACAAGGGTGATGAGGCTTCATCAGTGACCTAAGGGGGAAGGAACTATGAACTGGGGTAGAGGAGGAGAGTTTGAATAGGTTAAGAACTTTGTTAACTATGGCACCAATGATGCTTCTGTGGTGGAAACAATTTGTTAATCTAGAGGGTGGAGGTAGCACTGGCTAACTGACACGCATACCTTGCAAACAAAACCAAACCGAACCCTAAGCATGCTATTAGAGGTTTAGGTGGGTTACTCTAAACTATAGTAGATTCGAAAAGTAAATGAATTTTATGAGAATCGCATGCTTCTGCGTTGATCGTAGTGATCAGATGTTACTGTATGTGTTGTTCAACCTTCTTAAACATGTGGCGTACATCTTAGAGCTTATTAGTTATAAAATTGTATGCTTGCTTGCGTGTGAATTGATTCAGATTATGATTGAATGTGTCACAGAAGTATGTTTCAAATTCTTGATTGATCCTAAACCTAGAATATTAGCATTAATTTTCTAAAAGTTCCTATATTGCACACAAATGGGGTGTAAATATCGTACATACGCCATGCTAATGGTGGTATTATACCGGAGAAGTTGAGGTTGGGTTAGTGTATAAGTAATTCACAAAGGGTGAGGAGTTAGTAAAGTTGAGCTATGAATCCTCTTTAATATTTCAAAACGTAAGGCATGTGTGTTTGGATTGTATTCTTTCTGTCTGGTTTGATGTGGAAAAACACTTTGCATGCTTGAAGGAAACAATATTGGGGATGGAGCCCGAGCTATTGCCTATTTATGCTCGGTGTGCAATGGCACCTTGTCATGAAAACAACAGCAGACCTAGCAGGTTGGTTCAGCAGCAATGCGAACCAGTCTAGCTCAACTGGCCGGCAGTGTCGCAGAGTTGAACTGCCCAGACAAAAAGGGAAACAATGGGGGTTGTTTACTGATGGTGGTGCCCAACATGCTATGAGTGTATGTTCTTAGTAGGCTATAAAATTTTCTGAATAACTTAGAAAGTGTGGTTCATGAAATGTTTCAATTTACTTAAAAAGTGGTGTTGCATATAGTCATGTACAATTCAAATGAACCTTGGGTTTATTACTTGGTAAACTAATAAAGTTTATGCTACTAGTGTGTCTCTATGCAACAAATCCAAAGATTTATTCTAGGCAACACATTCAAGATGGTATGGTTTTGGAAACATAGGCCGAATTTATGAATGTTAATTAAATTGGATAGTTGTTGTATGCTTCGTAGAAGTCTTCGATGTTGAATCTTAATAATGTGGTTCTTAAATTAGTCTACCAATGATTACAGCATTTTGCTGAGATGATCTAGGTTTGTCTAATGCAGGTAGAGAAGACTCGATCTAAGCCAGTGAGACCAAGATCCTCAGCGAGTGAGGACTGGTTAACCTAAGCGAGCTAGGTTAACATTACCCTAACAAGAGTAATTTGAGTCTCTCTCTTAAATTTAGTATTCTCGAAATTATAAAGGTCACTTGGTAAGTGCTTTGCCTAAATATACAACTAATGAGCACTAGTTACAACCCAAAGCCCATCAAATGGCCTAGTTTGAAGAGAAATTATTTGTGTGGCTTGCTAAAAAGGTTTTTGTGAACTCAATCACTGCGAACTACCTTGCTCTAATGGCAGAAGAGCCTAAACAGGTTTCACTTATTTGGTAATTTTTTGAAGCTGCTTCTTATTAAGAACTTTTACTGCTAGTAATATATGTAATATATGTATATGATATACTTATTAAGCTCTGCACAAATTCATTGAGCATATGATTTGCTCATCCCCTCTATTTTTCCCTTTTTTTAGGCATATCCTTTCAAGTAAAATGTTCAGAAGCTGCCAATTCAAGTGAAACAACGTGGACTCTTTTAGTCAACATTGTTACTATGTTCTGGGCAAACCTGCACATATATATTTGATCCTTGAACTAAATGATGTGATTTTAGCTAACTTGTAATTTTAAGCGATCATGTTGAAGTCACATGTTTATTTAGTTATAGCATGTTGTTTAGTCGCTTTCAATGGTTATGTGAGCCAACCATTGGGTAGTTCAAAGATTAAATAATGTTTATGCCTTTTGTAGACTAGAGTTGAAGTTTTAGGGAAGTAAATCCTTTAATTTTATGCGCTAAATACTGCATGACACATTGAGCTGCATATTAATTTCTTTAATTATATTTGAATTCACAGGCTGTGTGATCCAGGTGTGTGGCTATAGATTGCTTTCTCTGGCCTCTGGCCTTTGAGTTTGTCCAGAATTGATTGTCTCTTATGTTTTTGTTATTATATTACATGTATAAGAGGCTATATACCTAGTGTCATGGCGAATTCTTAGGCGGAATCTTGTCAATTTTGTTCTAAAATTGAAGGGAGAAAATATTTGTTGCTCTTTTACCCACTTCGAATCTCAAAGAGTTTTGAAATATCCAACACAACTGACCATGGGAGTCAGAGGTGTTACATTCTAATATTTTCGTAAAATATGTGGCGATTCTACTTCTTTTTCTTAAAGTTCAAATTTTCCTAAAACAAGCCCCACTGGAGGAATCACACACTAGAGAGAACAATCCGGGCCCTTAAGTCGCGGTGCTTTCAATGAGTGTTGATGGTGCAATCGATCACTTTTTCAATTAGTGTGTTAGCTTGGTAAGGTAGGTGACATTACTCTCAATAAGGTGGGATCAAGTTAATCGACTTCTTGATCAAAGACTTTTGTAAATTTTGTTTCAACATCAGTTGATTTGTTGTTTTAGGATAGTTCAGTTTGACATTTTAATCAAATTCAACTTGCTTTTTTAAAGTTACCCTTTAAACTTAATAATTGAAAGACCATTCTCTTTAACAATGATTCCATGTACTTGACAATAAATTTTGCACTTATGGCTCAAAACTTGGACATAAAAATCCAATAAATGAGTTTAAGATCCACAATGGATGGACAAAATGTTGCTAGAAACAAGAAATTTTGTGGCAATTCATGCTAGAGGTGATACAGATAGGTGAGTACTCTTGTCTTAATCATTTTTAGCCTAGTTTTAACTCAGTTCGTAAAAGAAGTCTTTTCATAAAAGAATTTACACAAATTTCACTTAAGTAAGCAGCACATCATGTCAAGGATCATAGTAAGCCCAACTCTTTGCTATGTGTGCAGCTGTATACCTTATGAGCATGATTCTAATCCCCCTTTCTCTCTAAGCAAAAGAAACAAGCTAGTGGACTTGTGAATCCTTGGGTTTAGTTATGAGTTGGACAGTAATTCTATCACAATACTACCATGATTTTGACTGAGCTGATAAGGATTTTTTTATTTTTAGGCAATGCATGTCCATATCTATTATACGTACAGGGCTAACGCTCAGTTGCCCAAACTCTGACATGAGCTTACTTAGTTCTTTTTCACCAATTAGAGTGGGAATTGAAATGAGTAGCAATGACTCTACTCACAAGCCCACTGTTTACTCTTGGTTTGCTTTCAGTAGCATTCATGCCATCGACTTCAGTTGCCTGCCTACTTACAACACTAAATAATCTTAAAGATAGGTCAAGCCAATCATTATTCATTCTACAGGAGATGGATAAGGAAAACTTGGCTTCGAGTTGAGCTCAAAACTTTAATGAACTTACTGTACTATTTTCTTTTGGGGGGAAGATGTGAGCAGCACTGTATTTTAAACAGTCCATTGCATATATAAGGGGAACTCGGACATAGCCGAGTGTGAGTAGTTAATCAATTCATTGCACCTTTAAGCATATTCAGAATCATTCTTGCACAATGTTTCACCAGGTCAAGGCATCTCTTCTAATGTTTTTTTTTTTGGTTCAAATGAGCCACGAAGACAGTACAATACAATGGGGAAAGGGGGAATCGAACCTGAGATCTAATGTACTCAGGACCTCAATCTTAACCACTTGGCTAAGATCTCATTGGTAATCTCTTCTAAAGTTTTGGATAACTCTTCAGTTACTTTCCATCCAACACATGTAAATGACATTTACAGCAACATATATCCTACTCCTTTGCTGAATACTTGCCTAGAAATTTAGGATTTCAACCTACATTCTCCCCAGTTATAACACGTGTTGCATACTCATCAATTCCTTCATGATCTGGACATAAATTACCTTAGCATACTGACATCCAAATAATAAGGGAGCATGAGTCTCCTGGTCTTCCTGAAAGAAAGTACAGCCTCTATCTTCATGCTTTCCAAAGGTTGCCAACCTGTATTTAGTTAATAGTCATCAACGTCGCACCATCTAATTGATGAAGGCACGCCTCTGCTATTATGCTTTTATGCCATATAAGTTTAGAACAAGCAACATCGTCTTCTCTGTGTCAAATACAGACTGCGCAGAATACTTGTGATGGGCAGAGTGCAACCAAGCATTAGTGGTCCTATCAAATCCCTCCAGCCATAGTGTCTCTCATCTTTAAAATTCTAGTCTAATGCCAGCCATCCTTATCACGGTGCTGAGCCCAAATACTCTTGCCTTGCAGATTGTAAAGTGTAGCCCATTTAAGCCACAAACATTCAGTAAGGGATGCAAGCTGCCACACCAGTTTTGCAACCAGTGCAGTGTTCCAATGAGAGCAATTCTTTATCCCATCCCGCCCTTATTCTTAGGCAGACAAACAACATTCGAAGCAACCCAAAGAGGTTTGCACTATGATGATTCAGCTCTCCATAGAAGAGATCTACTTAGTTGTGTAACTTTACTATATATATTTTGGCAAAAGAAAATTTTATCCGTAATATGAGAACATACTCATAAGAACAACATTGATCAGTTGGACTTTCCCTGTATAAGATAGCTTCTGCACTGGTCAAAGCCTTATCATTGCTATGATTTTCTCAACTAAAATTTGACAATGTTGTTTGTCCAGTTTCTGAGGCTTTACCAGTACCCCCAAAGCATGGATTCAAAATGTGGTCAAACCGCGATGAAATGACTGCATTGGAAAGGTTTTGGAGTTGGGTGAACCGCATTTTCATGCCGTAATATGGAGCGCAATTGCCGTATTATAACGATTTTACCGTATCGCGACCGAAAACAAAATTGCAACCGAAATCGCATTTTAAATCCTTGCCCCAAAGTACGTAAAAGGTAGTGTACCTAGTTGGAAACCTGTGATTCCTTTTATTCTAAGCAATATATCATGCTTTGTACTAGCCACAACAATCAAGGATTTCTTCATGTTCTCTTCTAAGTCATAACATGCAGAAAACCAATTAAAAGTGGGCTTCATTTGTTTTGTGAAATTAACAATAAATCATTAGCAGAACTCGGAGAGCTTGACCTTATAGCTCTTTGCCACCTGGATGTAGTTGTAAGCTTTTTTGTATAGTAGCCACCTTCAATTCCCTCACAAGGCACTTGATTACAAGTACCAAAATAAGAGGTGACGTAGGGTCACCGTGCCTTAAACCTCTCTTGCTTCTAATGTACCCATCTGGCTCACCATTAAATTAAACTGAACTTGGTTGTGCTAATGCAAGTCATTACCCTTTACACAAAAGGAGCTGGAAATCCAAACCATAGTAAGTGTTTCTTAATAAAACCCCATCTAAATGAGGATAGGCCTTTCTTAAATCCATTTCATGATGCACCAAGGAGAAATTGTTTTCCTATTATAAAGCCAACAAGGTCCTCATGTATCATAATGTTATGTAGAATAGACCTCCTTTTGTTAAAGCACCCTAAGATTCATTCATTAGTGATGCCATGACCATATTCGACTTCCCATAAATAATTTGACTAATGCATTTATAGATGGCAATACAAGCAATAGGTCTCATGTTATTAGCAAGACAGTGGTATCAACCTGATTTAAGAGTATTCCTGAAGCAACTAAAAAAAATTAAAAAAATTAACTTTATAGCATTGCATACCTCTCGATGCGTAATAGTGCAAGTACTCTTAAAGAAGAAGCTTCCATACCAATAAGGTCCCGAGCTTTTATTATTATCAGTAATAAAAAAATCTCATCACAGGTGCACCCGTATCCTTTTTTTGATCAGCTGTTAGATATTTCCATTGTAAAATCAGCTGAAAGAAGGTTTTCCCCATCATTATCTACCCCAAAAAGGGTACTGAAATGATTGCCTCAGATCTCACCAATTCCCCTTTGATCTTGAGTCATGGTGTCTTACTTATTTTGTAAAGCCCTTATGGTTGTGCTATACTATCTTTGCAATACTAGCAAAGAAGAATGCATCATTCTGATCACCTTTTCTTAGCCACTCCTCTTTGGACTTCTACTTAAGATATTTCCTTTTAGCAATCATACACCTATTGCAGTTGTCAATGGCAACTTCTTCTAGGTATATAATGACTCATTAAAGGGGCCATAGTGAGCAACAGTCGATCTGAATGATAAACAATTCCTGCTAAGCCTTAGCAGATTTATATGGATGTCCGTAAAAATATATTTGTTAAATCTTCCCAGACTACTTCGAGGCTTTAAGCTTTTTAGTAATTTTAAACATTAAAGACATGTTGACAGCAAGCATCCCATTCTCCTTAATAATTTGCATAAATTTAGTCTTCCAGCACATGTATTGAAGAACTTGAACTAGTACCTTCCATTAGGCAGTGATGAATGTAAATGGACAAGGACAGTACTATGATCAGTGTTTTCTTCAGTCATCACTTCATACATAGTTGTAAAATACTTGAAGATGGTGATGCCATTGGCAAAGATCCCATCAAGTTTAGAATATACCCTGGGTCCTTGCTTGTTACTTCAAGTGTATATAGGACCATTGAACCTCAGCTCTTGTAACCTATAGTGAGTTACAAGTCCCCACCAATTCTTTCATCTAGTCTCAGCAAGCCATTAAAGTCCACATATATGATCTAAGGATCTTGCATATGTTAAAGAATTTGAGGTTAAATGTGGTACTGGATAAGCCAAGTAAATCATGAAATAGAATACTTTCCTTAAGACTTATTTATGCACTACAAATCATCTTAAGGATAATTTACTTAGAAGAACAAGTGTGTATTTCAAGGTTCTCTCGAATGTTAATCGATGAGGGTGCTGCAGTCACTCACATTGATTATTTAAAAAAAAAAAATCTCGTTATTGTCGTTTCACTTCTCCTTATATAGAGGAATTATTCTGCCTGAAGGGGCACCAAAAAGGATGGGATAAGGCGGGTAAAACTTGAAGAGGCACCTTACTTATCCACCTTTCACCGAAATGGATTGGATAAGGCAGGTAAACTTGAAGAGGCACCATGCTTATCCATCTTTTCGGATAAGCACTAGAAAAATCTGCCACTTTTATTTTATTCTTGGGAAATCCCAACAATCCCCCCTTTTATAAGATATAGAACAAACCCCCGTCATTCCAGCAAACACACAATCACAACCGAGAACGCAAGGAGATTTATGCATAAGAGAAGTACCTCACGATTTAACTTCCATTTATTAAAATATAATTTCAATTAGTCTGAATGTAAATTGTAGACAAGTTTTGAACTATACACCCTCTTTGATTAATTGGACACATTTCACACACAAATCTCATTACACACTTAAAATTTTGACACTATTATCTAGCCATGTGTTCATATCCATCATGAGTGCATCAAGGCAAGTCCTGTTGCTCTTTGAAGTGGCCACACTTTACACTCACTTAGGTAGACCTTAGAAATATGCTCTTATAACACAAGCCATTCAATCAAGATTTATTAAGAGTGTAAAACTCACCCTCTTATAACATTACAGTACACAAGCACTATTACCTTGGGATAAAATATGTTAGTGCTTCCAATCACTATACAAAGTCGTCACTCATTGAACTTAGAACGTGATGTCATACCACGAATTAAGTTGAGGCTTCCTTGCTAGTAATTGTAGATATGGGCTTAAGTCCCATCCCCCTTGATGTTCTCAACACCAAGTCTCTTGCTAGACCCTTAGTTAAAGGATCTGCAAAATTCTCATTTGTTTGCACATAATTAACTGTGATCACTCCATCTTTGATCAACTGATGGACATAGGCATGTCTTAGTCCAATGTGCCTTGATTTTCCATTATAAACATGACTATTAATCTTGGACAGAGTGGTCTTCCTGTCATAAAGTATGGAGAGTGGTAACATTAGTTTTGGTCACAAAGGCACTTCCAATAGCAAATTCCACAGCCACTCTACCTCCTTACGTGCTGCAGCTAAAGCTATAAACTCAGCAGTCATGGTGGAGTCACTAATGGAAGTTTGTTTCTTGGATGCCCAAGACACTGCCCCTCCACCAAGCAAGAATACATAACCTGATGTAGAGGCATAATCCTTTTTATCAGTTATCCAACTTGCATCTGAATATCCTTCCAAGATCGAAGGATAACCTGAATAGCATAGGCCATAATCTTGAGTTTTCTTCAGGTATTTCAACACCCAATGTATTGCATGTGAATGAAACTTACTAGGATTACTAGTATACCGACTTAACTTTCCAACGACAAATGCGATGTCCGGCCTCATACTTGTCATGACATACATCAAGCACCCTATGACCTTTGCATATTCAATTTGTGCAATAGGTCTCCCACTATTACGAGTTAACTTATAAGTTGGATCGAAAGGAGTGGCCACTAGGGAGCAATCTTTGTAATTGAACCTGCCAAGCACTTTCTCAATATAATGAGATTGAGAAAGTGGATTCCATCACTATTTCTAATGATCTTAATACCAAGTATAACATCTGCCTCCCCCATGTCCTTCATGGAGAACTTGGAAGATAGAAAACACTTGGTTTTCTCTATTTCCTCTAACTCACTGCCAAAAATTAGGATGTCATCAACATATAAGCATATAATCACATCTTTTTCCATGTTCAAACTTGGAATATACACATTTGTCAGATTCATTGATACTAAACCCATAAAATAGCACTACTTCATCAAACTTTTGATGCCATTATTTAGGTGCTTGTTTTAGACCATACAATGATCTTATGAGTTTGTATAATTTGTTTTCTTGGCCTAGAACAACCAAACCTTTTGGTTGTTTCATGTACACCTCTTCCTGTAATTCACCATTTAAGAATGCTATTTTCACATCCATTTGGTGAATTGCTAGCTTTTGAATGCTATTTTCACATCCATTTGGTGAATTGCTAGCTTTTGAATTACAACAAGAGCAATGAGAACTCTTATGGTTGCAATCCTAGCCACCGGTGCATATGTGTCAAAGTAGTCAATACCATGTATTTGGTTAAAGCCCCTTATGACCAACCGGGCTTTGAACCTTTCTATGGTACCATCTACTTTCCTTTTTCTTTTAAAGATCCACTTTGATGCGATAGGCTTACATCTTGAGGGTAAATCAACTAAAACCCATGTGTTATTTTCCATGATTGAGTCCATTTCATCTTGGATTACTTCTTTCCAAAAAGAAGCACCTTGAGATTCCATAACCTCCTTAAAAGAATGAGGATCCGAATCAATGCTATAAACATACGGTATTTCATTTTCAATGATATCCCTTGTTCCCTCTATCAAATAGATAAAGAAATCAGAACTAAAGGATTTCTCCTTTCTAATCTGTTTACTTCTCCTTACTTCCACTATGTCGCCTTGTTCTTGATCATTACTTGGAGTCATAGTGGTTGGAATAAGATCATTTGGTTTAGGAATTGAAGAGAAGCTAGTTTCATCAAAAATGGCTTCAATTGATTCTATCACGGTGTTAACCGTAATAGAAGCATTTGGTTCTATAACAAAAACCTATAGGCTTAACTATGTTCGGCATAGTCTATAAAGATGTACTCAATTCCTCCTTCCCCCAATTTTCTTTTCTTGGGTTCCGGGACTCTCACAATGGCCTACATGCCCAAACTCTGAAATAACTCAGGTTTGGCTTTTTCTTATTCCATAATTCATAAGGAGTAATTGAATTCCTTTTATTAGAAACCCTATTTAGGATGTAGCATGCTGTGAGCATCGCTTCACCCCAAAACCCTTCACTTAAACCAGATTTAGAAAGCATACGATTGATAATTTCTTCTATTTTTCCTTTCTGCCACACCATTTTTGTTGTGGTGTATAAGGTGCTGTGATCTCATCGATTATACCAGTTGATTGGAAAAAATTAGATTATAATATTTACCACCCATATCCAATCTTAGTCTTTTAATAAGGGTTTCACAATGCAACTCAGATTCATTGTTAAATATCCTAAACATGTCTAGTGCTTCACTTTTAGTATGTAAAAGGTATATTTGGCAATATCTGGTAAAATCATCAATGAAAGTGACATATATTTCTTTCCCCCAAAAAGAAAGAGTGCTATGACAATCACCTAAATGACTATGAATTAATTCAAGTAATTTAGTGATTCTTTGAACAGTTGGAAAAGAACTTCTAGTGATCTTTGTTAACATGTCTTACATTTCTCTATGTTTCCATCAAAATCAGGAATTAACTCGAGTCTTGACATCTCTTTTAATCTTTTATAATTAACATGCCCAAGACGATTATGCCATAGAGAAGATAAAGAATACACAAGCATGTAAGCAGAATCACTCATCTCATTACCACTAGAAGGAGTAATTACATTTAACTTAAACTTGTCACCACTAGCATAAACCTTCAAACAAAGACACTCCCCTTAGACAGGATAAACTTATCGGTCTCATCCACTTGTTTGAAGCCAAACTTATTGAGAAGAAAACCAGAAACAAGATTCTTTCTAACTTTCGGCACAAAATATACATCATTTAAAGTAAGAATTTTTCCAAAAGTGAGGACTAACTCTACTTGGCTTATTCCTTTAACATCAACAATAGAAGTATTGCTCATGTAGAGCACTTTTCCATCTTTAACCAGCACCAATGTCTTGAAGAAAGAGCAGTCCTTGCACACGTGCTTAGAAGCACTCGAATTAACCCACCAATCATTGTCACTTTGGACAATGTTGATTTGATCATTGATCATGGCTACAAAGTTGTCCTTTGTCTTTGCCTTTTGGTTGCTCAAGCCATGCTTGCACTTCCAAATGGTACAATCTCTTTTCTTATGGCCCAGTTTGTTGCATTCCCAACGAACCACTTTAGCCTTCTTGTTGTCCTTGTTGTTGTTGTACTTGTTAGGCCTCTTCTTGTTTTCTTTAGGCACTTGACTTGACTCGCCATCTTCGATAACATGAATCTTGGAGACATGCTCCTTTGACTCATCCTGCACATGTAACTCTTCTTCTATTCGAAGATGGTTAGCCAATTCCTTAATTGATATTTCTTCTTTCTTATGTTTTAAAGTTCTTTTAGTGTCTTTCCAAGAGGGGGGAAGTTTGTCCATTATAGAGAAAACTATAATGGTCTCATCCGTATGCATTTTATGTTGCTTGAAGTGACTTAGGATTCGTTGAATTTCATGCAATTAATCGAGAACAGAGCGTCCTTCGACCATCTTATAATTATTAAATTGACTTATAAGAAAGTTCTTGCTAGAGGCATTTTCTATCATGTACTTGTTCTCTAGCGCCTCCCATAATTCGTTTACCGATTCCATGCCTTGATAGACATCGAATAAGGCATCTAACATGCTATTTAAGATATGGCCTCGACAAATGTAGTCATCGTTCTCGAACTTGGATCTTCGGTAGGCTTGCTCCAAAGTCTCGTTTTCCATCTCCATAGGGTAGGGAGGTTCAGCACATACACAACCTTCAAGGTTGTAAGAAGAAAGTGCATTTTTCTTCTGCTAACGACGGAAGCCAACACCCTCGAACTTATCCAACTTCTGAAAATTGGAATTTATTTCGCAAATTGAAGCCATTTACAAATAAGTCTTAAGATTGTTAAAGAATTTGAGGTTGAATGTGGTACTGATAAGCCAAGTAAATCGTGAAATAGTTTCTTAAGACTTCTTTGTTGCACCATGATAAGTGCTTAATATGTATATCATTTTAGGGCTATTTTGTGTCGTTTTTAGGAGAATATTGTGCTTTGGGTCATTATTTACTCTCCTATTCTCGATTTATGCTTGGGTATAGTTGTTTGATGCGTTTTACAAGATTTGCATCTTTTTATCCAGCATTTGCCCTCCAATAGCTATATTTTGACCTCTCCCATGGTCATCCATGTTATGCCATGACTGTAGAGCAAAGAATGAGCAAAAACTCGGTTCTAGCACAAACCACGGTCGGACTGTGGTAAGCCTATAACTGCTACCTCTTCATTTTTCCTCGGCTGTGTGGCTGAGATTGACCGAACTTCTTTATAAAAAGCGACGTTTTGCAAGCACTGGAGAGCAATCCAAGATCAAGCAAAGCAAAAGTGTAGAGTAGTGTAGTGCTTTGGTTTCTTTCTCAAATTTTGTAGTTAGTTTGGTTTTTGTGTCGGTGTAAGTCATGAGTGTGAGAGTTTGTTCTTGATGCGGTTTTGAAGCCCTTGGTTGAAGGCCATCTCAGTCAATCTCCTTCTCGCTCAGATTTTGCTAATCATTGGTTAGTTTGTTAATCTTTTATCATTTCTGAGTAGTTTTCTTTAGTCCAGGGATTTACTAGTTTGTGAAAGTATTATTGGATCATGTTTTAATCTATACAATTGTGCTTATTTTAATGATTGGTTTGATTTCATTCTATCAAGTGTTTGGATTGTTGTGAGTTGATTTTTGGCCGAAATTTGCTTGCACTCTTGAAACAAATGAATGAAAAACTGAAAGGTGACATTTAGTTGTTAGACCGCTTGATTAGACCTAATGTAATTTCATCTCGAAAGAGAGAATTGTATGTTAGGAGGGCTAGTAAGTAATCAAAGACATTGAACTTGAATTAAAGTAAATTAGTTTGAAAGAATGACTTTTGTTTAGTTTACGTAAATTTAGTTAATTTCAAAAGAATAGACTGAGTTTTTTGAAGAGATTACAATTCCTTGAATTTAATCAATTAGAAGAAAGCACATGTTCATTATTTTTGATCCAATTTTCTTTTCACACTTACGAGAATTCCTAGACGTTTTTCCTTATTAATTTAAAAAAGTTTATTTGCTATTGTTAAATTGAATCCACTTGAATCAGAATTTTACTTAGCACATTCTGATAAGTAAGACTCAACAAATTACAATTAGTCTCTGAGGAACGATATCTTTTATCTATACTATGACTATCCATGCGCTTGCAGTAGTCTCAATCGCACCACAAATAATCTTAGGGATAATTTACTTAGAAGAACAAGTGTGTATTTCAAGATTATCTCGAATGTTAATCAATAAAGGTGCTATAGTCACTCACATCGATTATTAAAAACAAAATCCTCGTGATTGTGGTTTCACTCCTCCTTCTATAGAGGAATAATCCTACCTGAAAAGGCACCCAAAAGGATAGGATAAGGTGGGTAAACTTGAAGAAGCACCTTGCTTATCCACCATTTCATCGAAATGGATTGGATAAAATGGGTAAACTTGAAGAGGCACTATGCTTATCCATCTTTCTGGATAAGTACTAGAAAAATCTGCCACTTTTATTTTATTCTGGGAAAATTCCAACAGCATAGACTACCTAATCAAATCCAACTACTCATAAAAATATTTTTCATCAACAAAGTCATTTGATGCATTGACAAAGTTATAAAACTCATTCCATCAGGGACCCTGGGTCTTAAATGATAAAGTGAGTGTGTATCAGCAAGATGTCCACTACTATACTCCCTTGGTCCCAGACAACTTAAATCATGGTTTTAGATTGATGATTAGCATTAGTGATGATAGTCCGGTGAGGGCAAATTGCTTGTTTGATGTCATGAACTTTCTCTAAAGCCAGTTTGGTTTTCAATGTCCAAAGAACGCATACTTTATTATTATCTCTTAGGAAGGTTTTGATTGCCTCTTGTTTATTTAGACCATTAGGGCCTCTAATGTTCCGAAAGGCGAACTCATCCACAATCCCTGACTAAGCAAAGCTATTTTGTAACAAAATCCCTACCAGAGGCATTATGCATTACATATGACCAACTGCCACTTGAACTATATTAGTAGCTTGAATCATAGGGATAGTCCCATTCAGACACTCATCATTTTCAGCCTTCTCAATACCTGCAGTTTCTATCATTATTGGTTTTGGAGTTGCTTCTTTATCTTATAAAATATCTGAATTAGGCATTCCCTTCCTTCTACAAACTTTCTTGTCCTTCGTACACTGTCTCATATTATGGCTAAAACACATGATAAAAGGAGCATTTTAATGGTTTTCATTCGAGACCAACATCCTGTAAAATCAATTCGCCTTCCTCACCCATAAATGTAATAGTTTCAAGAAATTCCTCATTGATGTCCTTTTCAATTAACACTCTCGCAAACTTAGTCTTCGATTTCTGTTATGTAGCTTTATGCCTTGCTAGAGGCTTCCAAACTGGACTTACAATCTTGCTCAAACTATCTCTACCCTACCATTTGAGATCAAGACCAGGAAATACTGTTCACACTGGATTTTAGCTATTTATTTACGACTAATAAGTTGATGCATTAGTCATCCCTTCACCACAGAGGTTTTAGGTCAAAACATACAAAGTTATGTCTAAACACCATATTTGTTTCCAGTATAGAGGGAAAACGAAGAAAATTCCCCCAGATTCTTCAATATAGTGGATTTTCATACTATCATGCACTAAAAGAGGAACAAAATTTAGCTGGAAACCCATATCAGGATTAATAATAAATTTAGAGCACTCACCTGTCTCATTCTCAAATGTATTTGCCCATGAGTTAGAATGTATCAACTTCTTCAGGGAGTCAATCCAGCTAGAAAAACTTGCTCACATTTCTTTTTCACGCGATTATAGAGTGTTCATGGTTTGCACTGTTTTATTGGAATTAGGGTTTTGTTGAAAATTCCACGCAGAAATGAGCTCATCATCCAAATTCCTACCAATTCCTCTACACACTAGTAGGTTGAGACATAGATCGAGTGTTCATAGAAGTTTTCTTCTTTATTTATTCACCATTAGCAAGGAAGCTCTCCTTTCTCTCTAGTTTCTCTCTCCACACTCACCATTAGTTTAATAGCAGTCAAGTGAAGATTTTTTCTTTTTTTTGAAATTTTTGTTTTTTTAAAAGACAGTAAGGACTGTTTGGTATAAGAAGTAGAAGATACTCAAGAAACTAAGGATGTTAATATACTGTGACTGTGTCCCTTACAAAGGCCCCAAAAAAAAAGAAATGCAAAAGAAAATAAATGACCAGAGATCCTCTCGACGTGGGAGTCTATTTTGGACTACTGGGAAGGGGCCTTGGTCATTGGACGAGGACTACACATACATTGAAGTGATCATCAAGTCATAAGGCATAAGTAAATGCACTTGAATTAGGGTTTCTAACTATAGGTCTAAAGTTTAGAAGGGCATGTTTAGTTTTAGAGTTTTCGTCAACGGTGCTTGTGCCTTGAGGGGTGCTCACTCTCCTTAGGGCCTATTTGGTGAGGAAAAGTGAATGGAATGAAATCATTCCTAAACTCTATGAGGGTTAGGAATGGAACTTGAATCCTAAACCTATGCATTTGGAGAGAATAGAGATGGAATCAAGTTCCAATCCTTCTTGTTTGGTTAGTAACTATAGAAAGGAATCAAAATGTTTTATTTTAAAATATTTTTAACCTATTATAAGTTATCTTTTCTTATTTTTATAATTGATTCTTTTTTAATGTTTTATTCTATATTCAACTATAATATAAGTGACTTTGTATTTTTTATTTGATATTTATTAAGGAATAAAGATTACAAACCCATACGATTTAAAAAAAAGATTAACAAATTCAGGTTTCAAACCATACTTTTGTAAACTCATAACATAATTTATGAATTGAGGAAATAGATATTACAACTTTCTATAGCACAAAAAAAATCCATTTCTTTCTTTCATGACAGATCTAGAGTAGCAGGTAAGAAAGCTCTTGGCCATCCCCTCTCTCCCTTAACCAGATTTAAGCCTCTTAACCTGCATGTCCCCTCTACAGATCTTCCCTCATATCTTCTGACATAAAAAATGGAAACAAAAGAAAAGCACAATGTTAGAAAATAGAGATGAATAGTGGTAGCACGCAACGAATTCGGCTATACTCGCAGAACGGTGAACATTATTTTCTGGAGAGCAATTCATAGAGAACGACAGCTAGCGTCTCCTTCTTAGTGCCAGCAGTTATAGTGGTGCCTTTCTGTCCCTATCTTTGCAACATAGGTTTGGGTGAACCGGGCAAAGTAAGCAAACAAAAAATGAAAAAAATGGATTTTAGTCTTATTTTAGTTTTATTTTTTTAATTAATAATCTGATCCCTTAGCTGATGGGAACTTCATACCCCTGGAGTTTAGGTCCCTTAGATTTGAGGAGAACTTGATATCCCATGTTTCAAGTCTATTCCCCCTAAAAAAAACCGTTACCAAACAAAAAGGAAGGGACTTAGCTTGAAACCTAAGGGTTTAAGTTCCCTTCCACTTTCCCTTATCAAACAACACTTAATGTGGGTCAAATCTAGATGATACTCGATTCCTCTAAAGTGATGCTAGAGAGAAATATCACACGTGGAATGACACTTGAAAGCAAGGTATCATTGTGTGGGAAGGATAATCTATTAATGGGTTCTCGAGGCTAACAAGGGAAAGGTTCGACTTATACATGCAATTGAGGAGCCCAAGACTTTTTGGACATTTGTCTAACTCCTAATTCTAATGCAAAATGCCCATCATACAATACTTTTGAATTTTGTAGACGTCACCTTCAAACTTTGAATCCCGTTGAAAGTTCAGCCTTTTAGACGTGCTCAGTGGAGTCCCATCTGATTGATTAGAGCAAGTACAATGGCTTACTCGCCCGAAGAGAGAGAGAAGCGCACGAGGGGAGAGGTGGCTCAAGGATTTGCAAAAGCCGGCTCACTCGAGCGGCTCGGCGAGCTACTACAGGGCGCAAGGCGCCCCGTGATAATTTTTTCTGTCTTCTCCTCGCGCCCCCCCCCCAAAAAACGACGTCGTTTTGGGGGTTGACCACCTTTTTTTTTTTTTTTTACCGGGACTACTTAAGGATTAAAGCTGGACATGTGACCATTAGGCTGGACATGTGACCGTTGGACATTAGACAAAAGCAAATTAAAGCTGGACTAGGCATATGACCGTTGGGCAGGACCAACGTCTCTTTGCCCCTTTTCATTTTTTTATTTTTATTTTGTGTGTATCAATTTGTGCTATAAATATTTGAAATTAGCTTGAATTTCTCTCACGCAAATTCACTCAATCTCTCTTCCTCTTGAGAAAATCTGTCACTTTTTCTTGCATCTTTGTCCCGTTATTTTATCAAGGAAGAAGTGAAAGAAACAGTAAGAATTTGTATTTTTAGCTCCCTTAAATGCTTAATGTTGTATATTGGAGTTGATATTTTATTTGACTAATGTTTTTATTTTTGTGTTTGTAGAGAAATTGTTGGTGTTATATTTTGTCAAGGAAGAAGTACAGACAATTGTGAGTAGCTATTTGTTTTTGACGTTGTTGGAAAAGATTGTTATGTGTTTGTTGATATATTAAATTTTATAATAATTATATGTTTTTAATATAGTAGCTATGATTTTATTTTTCAAATGTATTGGTAGAATATTTTTAGTGATGTTAATGAAATTACGCATATTGTAAGATATGTATTAAATTGTGAGGGAAAAATTAATTTTTGATTTGTTGGAAATTATTTTTATTTGGTAGTTTGCATGGTAAATGTTAAAGAATTATATGTTACTTGATAAACTGAATGATTTCTGTTTTCTTTCATATATGTAATTAAAATGAACATTTTTATCTCATTCTCTTCCCAAAATTTGTATAATTTTCTCTCTAGTGAGGCTTTTTAGCAACACAGAAGCGAAGAAATTAGTAAAAATTTATAAATTCAATTGTCTTGAATACTTTATTTTGTAGATTTTAAGTTGGTAATTTTAGCGTCCAACATTATTGTTGTTTGTATTTGTAGAGAAGTTTGAGTTGCTCTTTTAATCAACAAACAAGTGAAGAAAATTGTAAGTTGCAATTTAATTTTTGATGTGTTGGAAAATATTATTATGTGCTAGATGATGTGTTAAATGTTAAAAAGATTATATTTTATTAATATAGTAGCATTGAGATGATAAATATAGTAGATAGAATAATTTGAAATGATTAAATGTTATTTATGTAAGTATGAGATAATTAAATTTTGATTATATGTTGTGATTATATGTTATTAACTTAGCAATATGATTAAATATTTTAGGAAACACTATGAGAATAATGTTTTAATATTTTTGGGCATGTTAATAAAGTTAGGATAATTAATTGGTAGTTGTTCAGGTTAATATATTTATAGAATATGTTTGAAATAATTGGGAGAATATGTTTATAAATGTAATTGGTATAATAGTCATTAAAATGAATATTATAGGGTGGTAGAGTATTTTTAGGCAAGTTCAAGAGAATATGCATATTATAATATGTTACTTGGAAAAAATTGAATGGTTTTCTTTTTTCGTATATGTTAGTAAAATGAATATGTCAATGAATATGGAAAAAAATGTATGGTTTTCTTTTTTAATATATGTTATGATACACTATGAGAATAAAGTTTAAATATTACTGTCATATGATTGCGAAATATTTTGGGGTATGTTAATGAAGTTAGGTTTAATTATAAATTTGTAGTTGTTGAAATGAATATATTTGTAGAATATGAACAAAATTATGAAGAACATATGTTTATAAATGTAGATGGTTGAGTAGTTATTACAATGAATATTATATGATGGTAGAATATTTTTACGCATGTTGAAGAAATTATGCATGTGTTTTAGTATATGTTAGCTTAAAAAAGGAAAGGTTTTCTTTGTAGTTTATACATGTAGTTGGTCAAAACTAAGAACACATGCTATAAAATGTAGTGGGTTAAAACATATGTTAGTAAAAGGAATATGTTAATGACTATGATAACTAAAATGAGTATGTTACTTCATAAAGTGAATATTTTTCTTTTTTATTATATGTTAGTATGTTAGACTACAACAACTAAAATGTATATGATTTAGTTGATGAAATTAAATTTACATATGGTAATATGTTTATATGTCCGTATGATTATATGTAATGTTATGATCTTCAATTACTATAACTCACTAATAAATTAATACGATTAATTATAAATTTATAGGTGATAACTTCATCTGAAATATGGACCCTAATACTCTCCCAGTGTTTATGAGCTTGCTTGAGGGTGACGATTCACCCCAATGGGGGGTAATAGTGCTACCCCAATCACCGCACACAATCCTCATGTCTCTTACCTCCCAAATGTACCACAACACTACCACCATCATCCGCATCATTCATATTACCGACCCCACCTTAGCTCGAGGATTCCGAGTGGTTCAGGTTAGAATCCTTGACCATGTCCTCCACCATATTCCACATCAACACATAATGAACCTTTCAATGTGCATGGAGTCAACACCCGTGCTACCCTTCTTACTATCCACCGCCACCTCCTCATCCAAATTACCTTTCTGCGGGGAGCAACTTTACCCCCTTATCCACACGAATGGGGTCACTGGTTAGGTTAGGGCAGTCTAAGACAAATATTAAGGTAAGTACTGATGAGGGGGATGCGGAGGAAGTAATGGGAGGTACTATTGGTGGTGTGAAAAAGTGGACAGTTGACAAAGATCAACGGCTTACTCGGGCGTGGGTAAATGTAGGCACCGATCCTATTGTCGGGGCCAACCAAAAGAAGGCTAGCTCCTGGAATAGGGTGGCCTTGACTTTTAATGAGTAGCGCCTAATGTGTGGACTACTGCAAGCGCACGGTGGTTGTAGTATAGATAAAAGATATCGTTCCTCAGAGACTAATCATAACTTACTGAGTCTTGCCTATCAGAATGTGCTAAGTAAAACTCTGGTTTAAGTGGATTCAATTTAACAATAGCAAATAAACTTTTCTAAATCAATAAGGAAAAAACGTTTAGGAATTCTCGTAGTTGTGAAAGAAAACTGGACCAAAAATAATGAACATGTGCTTTCTTCTAATTGGTCAAATCGAGGAATTGTAATCTCTTTAAAAATTCAGTCTATTCTTTCGAAATCAACTAAATTTGCCTAAACTAAGCAAAAGTCGCTCTTTCAAACTAATTTGCCTTAATTCAAGTTCAAAGTCTTCGATTACTCACTAGCCCTCTTAACATATAAATCTCTCTTTTGAGACGAAATTATGTTAGGTTTAATCAAGCAGTTCAACAACCAAATATCACCTTTTAGTTTTTCACCCAATTGTTTCAAGTGTGCAAGCAAATTTTGGCCAAAAATCAACTTACAACATGAATAACACTTGACAAAATGAAAACAAACCAATCATGAAGATAAAAACAATTATATGGATTAAAATATGATCCAATAACAATTCCACAAACTACTAAATCCCTAGACTAAAGAAAACAAGTCAGACATGATAAAAGATTAACAAACTAACCAACGATTGATGAAATCTAAGCGAAAAGGGGATTGACTGAGATGGCCTTCAACCAAGGGCTTCGGAACCGCCTCAATGACAAATTCTCACACTCAAAACTCACACCAATACCAAAAGCAAACTAAAATTACAAAATTTGAGAAACTAAAGCACTAATCTATGTTACTCTACACTTTGCTTTGCTTGAAATGATCGTGGCTTCTGGGATTCTCTCTAAATGCTACAGAACATCGCCTTATATAGAAAAGCTCAGCCAATCTCAGCCACATAGCTGAGGGAAAATGAAGAGGCAATAGTTACAGGCTCACCACGGTTTGTGGGGTGTACCACAGTTCGATCGTGGTCTGGGCTGGAACGGAGTTTTTGCTTATTCTTTGCTCTACGGCCGTGGCATAACATGGATGACCATGGGGGAGGTCAAAATACATCCATTGAAGGAAAAATGCGGGGTAAAAAGACTAAAAATTCTCTAAAACACATCAAACAACTATACCTAAGCATAAATCAAGAATACGAGAGTAAATAGCAACAATAAGTGCAATATTCTCCTAAAAATGACACAAAATAGCCCTAAAATTGAGCACTTATCGAACTACTCCATGCTTAAACTGTTGCTTGTCCTCAAGCAATGCAAGGATTAAAAATATACACAGCCTCCCCAAGATAGATTTAAGTAATATTCAAATGGCAAAGCTAATCCAATGGTAGCCTAATAAGGTACAAAAAACTTTAATAAATAGGTAGGGAATAAAATTTTCAAAAACTTTTAATAGACCAACAATGTCAAATCTTGAAAGCAATCTCCCCCACATTGTTAAACACAGTCATTCAGCATATGAAACAAGCGAAACTAGTAAGGCCGGTAGAACCTCACTATAGTTATGTGGCACTCAGCACTCATGTGTTTGAAATGTATATATGAAGGTCCACTCAAATCTCATCCTTAGACGCAAATCTACCATAAGATTGACAAGATTCTCAAAATTCATCATCACTAAAAAAATGCAAACACATTAGACAATCATGAGACTTTAATAGGGTTGTAACAGGGCTAAGGGTAAAGATAAGAGGGGAATAAATGTTTTTAGAAATGAGGAGCTAAAAGCCAAAGACTAAGAGCTAAATAATTCCAATGCGTCAAACAACATCCTTCTTAAACCTTACTAATTCAGAATAAATCCACAAATGAAGAGAGAAAGAACCAAAAATCACAAATAACTTACACTCCCAACAAGGCCAACCACTTTTTTCTCTTTTTTCGTTCTCTTTTTTTTTCTTTTTTTTCTTTTTTTATCTTTTTTCGAAAATTTTCGCTTTTGTTATTTTTTTTCAAACACTTATTTTTTTTTTCTAGAAGGGACAGCCAAGGGGAAATCTATAACGAACCTTAAATTCTAACTCTTCTCTAAATTTTGTACAATAAAACCAGGGATTTATGAATATCTCACAACCCTACACCAAATAACTAAATTACACCACAAGATATCATTCCATCTTATTAACGCCCTATTAAACTTGATGCAAAAGAATAGAACACTCCTTTAGCCTTCGCTTAAAGGTAAGACAAGTATTTGACCATGGGTTATAATAGGACGTTCAAATCAAGAAAAATGGACACCGGCTCAAAGAGGCTAACAAGGGATACAATACACAACCAGGGTGGCTATTTAGCTGTGGTGTTAAACAAATCAAAGAAAGAAAAATGCCTCAATCATATTACCTAAATGCATATGCGAAATGTGATCTTGAACGAGAATCAAAGCAAGTTCTAGAAAAATGACGTCAAGGAAGAGTCACACATGAAATAAATATGAGACTAATAATGATAAACAGTCTCTAAAGACTCAAAGTCTCACAGGACATCTACCAAAGACAAAGCTAGCTCAGTAGTAAACACATGTCAAAATCTTGTAAAGACCCATAAAGAAAATCAATTCGCATCCAACATGTGGCCAAAACATGGAACTCATTTCGAAAACTCATTCGCAAACATTTTATGCATAATTTGGGCAAATCAAAGGATCAAAATAAACCAAAGAAAGCTACCAAATCTATAGAGATCATCATTGGAGGATCATTTTTCATTTTTTTTTTGGTTTTTTTATATTTATGCATGCATGCTCCTACAAATAATGCAAACTAAAATGCAAAAGAAACAAAGAAAAGAAAGAAACTTAAATGCAACCCAGAAGAAAACTAAATGCACTACTAAACAAAACTAAAACAATAACTACAAAAACTACCACTAAAAATACATACAAAGCAAAAACAAACACACCAAACAAAAATAGGCATCAGACACTAAATGAAACGACTAACTCCTCCATGCTTGAATCACACATTACCCTTAATGTGGGCACATAATACAAAAAGGGAAGGGGAGTAGTACAAAACAAGATCAGAGAGGAGGAGGTGGAGGAGGATGGGGTTGTTGTCCACAAGAGATATACTAGTCTCACCAGGTCTCTAGACATGCCCTATAGTCTTGGAAATATTGGGTCTGGGAAGCAAGCAACCCAGGAAGCTCATCATGGCACTCTTGGGCAAAGTCCCGAAGAGCAGCGCTCTCTGAAGTAATAAACTCTCGGAGGGAAACTTGCTCCTCTTGAATAGACCTAAGGGTGCCTTGAAGGCCAGAATAGTTAGGTAGGGGTGGATGAGAGGAAGAACTATGTCCTGCTTGACTAGATCAAGGGGTTGGTTGGTGGGGTACGGGTCGAACAACCTCCTCATCATCAGGTACCCAATAAAGGTTACCTCGATGAACAAGGGTGGTGCGATCAACATTGGGAAGCAGAAAAAGCCGGTTCTCGGGGTAAATCCAACATAAATGGCCAGCCACAACTCTACAGAAGTTCATAATCTCAAAAGCAGCTTAATCAAGCTGCTCAGACCCATAAACTCTATCCTCAGGATTGGGCTCAATACCTAAGAATCTAACAATAGTACTGATTATCCCACTAATGACTATCCTACCTTTAGTGCTAATAGCAGCACTATATAATTGCCTAGCTCTAAGAATGAACCTGGGTCAAGTTGGTCTCCATTGAGCATACAGGATAAAAAGTACAACTCAGAAAGTCTCGAAGACATTCATACTATCGTCCCGAGCAAACAAAGAACAACCCAAGATACGCTGAGCTACTCTAATGCAGGGGTTCTTAATATGCGTACATTTTGGCGAACTGGTACTGTACCTAATGCTCCCCAAAAGTTCACCCCAAAATGCATTCGGGTTGAATTCGTAGGGGACTTGATGGTGCTATAAGTCCATGCTGAGGGAAAACCAAAAATATTATTGAAGGTACCTAAGTTCCGTTCATATAATTGTCCCTGCAAATAAAATGATATATATCTGGCTTGACATTGAGGTCCTCTAGTGATCTCGACATGGAGTATACTAAGGAATTCTAGGGTTAGGTCCCTATATGTATGCTCTTTGATTTCTAAAAAGTGGCCCATACCACCGCTGGCAAACAACCAACAAATATCATCTAAAATTCCCAACTGGGCTAACAAATCCTCATCATAATATCTAGTTGCTACTACCATACGTTTATTCAATCAATTATACCTAGCAACATGATCAGGATACGTTAAACCAAGGGGGTAAGAAATGTTACCTCTAGCACGCGCATTGGTTGATGTTTGGGATGCCCGTTGAGGTGAGGGTGGTGCTTGATTTGAAGAACCAACCTCCTTGGTGCTCCTTTGTCTCTTGTGTGGTGTCATTGGTGCAAACTTGAAACAAAAACAAAACTAAAACCAAAAATAAGAACTAAAACCTAGAAAATTGAAGAAATTAAGCAAAAATATGAAAAATAAGAGAGAGAAAAGAATGGGTATGGTGGATGAATGAAGGCATGGTGAATTTGAAGTTAAAGGAGAAGAAAGAGATGGATTTTAAAACAGATGAAAGATTGAGTGAAAAGAAAGGATTTGGTGTGAAAATGACTGGAAATGGTGAAAGAAATGAGGGGAGATTAGAGAGACTTGGTTATGGAGTTTCGAGAGAGAAAATGGGGGTAGACAGAGAGTGTATGTCGAGAGGTTGAAGAAGATAGCGGGAAAGCGAAGAGTCGCTGCGGTCAAAAACCTAGAACGCGGCCCGTAGCAGACCACCACGAACCTTGGGGCTCACCACTGTCCGGCTGTTGTGTCTGCTGGCACTTGTTTTTTTCTTGTTTTTCAGGGTTGGCAACCCACGGCCGTATTTTTGGGGTGCTGACTGTGGTGCCAACAATTTATTCATATATTTTTTTTCTTTTTTTCCACAAATATAACTACAAAAAGTAATAAAAATCAAAACTATAAAAAAGGGAAAAAGAAAAAGAAAGCTTGGGTTACCTCCCAAGAAGCGCTCTTTTAAGGTCAAAAGTTTGACCCTTGTTCTAGGCTTGGTCCGGATCAGATGGTGTATGGACATTGGCTTTGTCTCGGACCACAAAATTAAACTTATTTAGTTAAAGATACCATTGTAAAAGTTCTGACTGCAGGTCCTTTGTCTTTATATTGGTGCCATAATGCACTATCTGCATACAAAATAAATCACTCCTTTGGCCCATCAGACGGGTTATCATCAATTCGTTCAACTCCTACATCAAAGTATGCGTCAAAACCTTCCACAGGAGGCATAGAGAGAACAGTTTGTGTAAACCTGCAGTAATCACTCATAGAAGATTCATTAGAAATAGGGGCCTCAACCTCGGGTTTGTTAGGTGGCATAGGAGTAGCAAACTCCACCTTAATATACCCTTGGTCAGAGTCCTCATAAGAAATCCAATCTGAATCAGGAGGATCTTCACAATTCCAGACATCCTCTATATCAATCTCAGGGGACAGGGGTAGTGCATCCAATGTAGAAGAATGAGGAGAAATCATGTCCTCCTCCCTATGACTAAACACAGCAAATCGTCCTTCCACCTCAAAAGATACCTAACCCTCTCTCACATCAATGTGGCAACCAGCTGTCACCAAATGGGCCGACCTAGGATAATCTGTGCATCATCAGTTTCAGGCATATCAACTATAATGAAGTCCTCCAAGACCCAAATGTCTCCTATATTGACTAGCACATTGTCCAACTTCCCTATAGGTTGCGTCACAAAACCATTAGCCAACTATAAGGAAAAGGGTACGGCCAATAATGGCCCAAGGTGCAGCTTATGAAACAAAGAATAGAACATTATACTGACACTTGCACTTAGATCACATAGGCCTCTCTCAATTTCTACCTTTCCTACAATGCAGGGAATAGAAAACTACCTGGGTCAGGAAGCTTAGGGGGAAAAATGGTTAAGATCTCAATAGTGTGATTCTCTTTGAAAGTGGTAGTCTTATCACCATTGTTTCTCTCCTTACTACCAGCTATAGTTATCTCCCTGCCCTCTTCCATTGATACTTCCTCAGAGTCAGTTAAGTCATCCTCTTCCTTTTTCATAGTAACATAGTTACAATACTCTCGAGGGTTATGTTCAGGTTTGCTAGGTAGTCTGCCTAGGGGCGTAGATGAAAAAGTGGCTTTTTGGGCAATTTGGGCTTCTAACATCCTATTATGAGTTGTAAGCACATCAACCTTTGAGGCTAATTACTTAGTATACTCATCATGTTTTTATTGTGCCATAAGCATGTTTTCCATCATTACTTCCAAATTAGACTTTTGGGGCATCTGAGAAGGGAATGGAGATATTTGAAAACCAGGGGTACTCTAGCATTCATAAAGGGCATATTCATAGTGTTTGGATTCGACCTACAAGAAAGATTCGGATTATTCTTCCAACCCGGATTATAGGTATTAGAGTAAGGGTCATTGGTTGGTCTCAGATTGAAATTTTGAATATAATTAACTTCATCGGGGTCTTGGGAAAAAGGACTCCCAACTTGACAATTCAAAGATATATGTTCAATTGAACCACAAATTTCACAAGGGAAAGGGGCACTTGAGTTCACAGCATTAACATTCATTTGGTCCAGTCTTTTAGTCATGGCATCTACTTGAGCATAAAGTAAATTAATTGCATCAACTTCAAGCTTACCTCCAACCCGCTTGGGTTGGGTTCGTTCAGTGGACCATTAGAATTTGTTAAGCGTCATCTCCTCGATCAAATTATAGGCTTTATCCTCAGTTTTGCTCATCAGAGTTCCTCCTGCCGCCGCATCAATAGTGGACCTCACAGGTTGGGTCACACCATTATAGAAGGCTTGGATTATCATCCAACGCTGAAGACCATGATGGGGGCACAAACATAGAAGATCTTTAAAGCGCTCCCAGGCTTCATAGAGCGTCTCATCATCTCTTTGCAGAATTTTGGGATCTGATTCCTTAGGCTCGCCGTTTTACTTAGAGGGAAGAACTTGCCGAGGAATGCTCTTCTAAACTCATCCCAGGTAGTTATGCATCCAAACGGAAAAGAGTGCAACCAAGCCCTCGCTTTATCCCTCAATGAGAAAGGGAATAAGTACAGCCGAATCACATCACTAGAGACTCCATTTAATTTTAGCATATCACACACCTCTAAAAAGACCGAGAGGTGCAGATTTGGGTCTTCTAAGGGAGTTCCGCCGAATTGAGATTGTTGCACCATGAAAATGAGTGCCAGTTTGAGTTCGAAGTTGTTGGCATCTATAGCAGGGCGAGCGATGCATGAGGCGATCCCTTGGACTCTTGGGGTAACAAAATCACGAAGAGTCCTTTGTTGGTCACCTTCTACCATGTTGAATTCCTTCTTGCCTCGCGCCTTTGCTCTTCAATCCTTTGCTTTTTCCTCCTTAGGCGAAAAGTCCTCTCAATTTTTGGATCGGGTTAGTACAAGATTGGACTTCACATAAACTAGGAAAAATTCTTGCAAGCACTTTCACCGCAAAGAAATAAAAACAAAAATAACAATAAAAACAAGTAAAATACTTAGCCACTTTTACAAGACTAACTCAATAGTTAACAGTTTTAGTCCACGGCAACGACGTCAAAAATTTGATATGTAAACTACCGCAAGCGCACGGTGGTTGTAGTACAGATAAAAGATATCGTTCCTCAGGGACTAATCGTAACTTACTGAGTCGTGCCTATCAGAATGTGCTAAGTAAAACTCGGGTTTAAGTGGATTCAATATAACAATAGCAAATAAACTTTTCTAAATCAATAAGAAAAAAACGTCTAGGAATTCTCGTAGTTGTGAAAGGAAACTGGACCAAAAATAATGAACATGTACTTTCTTCTCATTGGTCAAATTCAAGGAATTATAATCTGTTTAAAAATTCAATCTATTCTCTTGAAATCAGCTAAATTTGCCTAAACTAAGCAAAAGTCGTTCTTTCAATTTAATTTGCCTTACTTCAAGTTCAAAGTCTTTGATTATTTACTAGCCCTCCTAACATATAAATCTCTATTTTGAGACGAAGTTACGTTAAGTTTAATCAAGCAGTCCAACAACCAAATATCACCTTTCAATTTTTCACCTGATTGTTTCAAGTGTACAAGCAAATTTCGGCCAAAAATCAATTCACAACATGAATAACACTTAACAAAATGAAATGAAACCAATTATAAAGATAAGCACAATTGTACGGATTAAAACATGATCCAATAATAATTCCATAAACTACTAAATCCCTAGATTGAAGAAAACTACTCAGACATGATAAAAGATTAACAAATAACCAATGATTGATGAAATCTGAGCGAAAAGGGGATTGACTGAGACGATCTTCAACCAAGGGCTTCAGAACCGCCTCAATGATAAACTCTCACACTCAAGACTCACACCAATACAAAAACCAAGCTAAAACTACAAAATTTGAGAAACTAAAGCGCTAATCTATGCTAGTCTACACTTTGCTTTGCTTAAAATAATCTTGGCTTCTGCGATTCTCTCTACATGCTGCAGAACGTCGCCTTATATAGAAAAGCTCGGCCAATCTCAGCCACACAGCTGAGGGAAAATAAAGAGGCAACAGTTACAGGCTCACCACAATCCATGGGGTACACCACAGTCCGACCGTTGTTTGGGCTTGAACTGAGTTTTTGCTCATTCTGTGCTCTAGGTCATGGCATAACATGGATGAACATGGAGGAGGTCAAAATATAGCCATTAAAGGGCAAATGCTAGGTAAAAAGACTAAAAATCCTGTAAAATACATCAAACAACTATAACCAAGCATAAATCCAGAATAGGAGAATAAATAACAACAATAAGCGCAATATTCTCCTAAAACTGATACAAAATAGCCTTAAAATGATATACACATTGAGCACTTATCACCCTCCACAAGGGGCATTAGCACAAACTTCAAAGACATGTAATAGTTGATGGCTTTGTGGCATAACATGAAGTGGAACGTAGTAATTACAGTGGGTGGAATGATGCGAAGATTCTACAAGAGGCCCACAGATTGTACACTGAGCATACAGGAAAGAAGTTTGAGTTGGAGCATTTCTATGAGATGCTTAAGGACCAGCCAAAATGGAGGGCGATATGTGACCCACCTAGGTCTGGGTCAGGATCGTTAAAAAGGTCCAAACTCGACACTGAAGAGGCCAAAGATGAAGGTGTCAGCGGGAGTAAAAGAACCGAAGGTCGGAAAGCCACGAAGAAAAGGATGAAACAAAAGGCAAACAACACCATAGTTGATTTGGCAATAACTTAGCTAAAGGAGATAAAGAGTGCCAACACTGATATGGATGAAATGTTCAAGAATTTCATCATCACAGTAAAACAAGAAAAATCTCAAAAGATGATGATGAGGGAAGTAAAGCTGAGGAAAGAGGAGGTTAGAATAATAATGATCGATACCTCAATAATGACTCTTGAACAAGCGGCTTACTACGAGCAAAGAAAATCAGAAATAATACAAAGGAGATTAGGGCACTCATCATCACATCAGTAATATGTCTCCCCTCCCCCCTAATCATATATATTACGAGAACTATGTATCTCATTGTTTGTTGTAACAGCTTACTACATGGCTTTTGTTTTCCATGTGTTGTATTAGACATGAGTTTGGTGTAGTCATGTTATGATATGAACTTATGCAAAATGGGTGTGCATATTATTGTTTAATAAAATGGTTACTCTTCTGTACATTAACATATAATCATTGTTATGTTGTGCAGTCCATTTGTAATGAATAATTTTAATATGAACAAGTTGCCAATTGAGGAGGAATCATCGTCCTCCTGATCATCGTCCTCTTCTTCATTAGATCATGATGTCCTGCTCCCCATCATGAGAGCGTACCTCCAATACCAATAACGAGTGCAACAATAAATGATGTTCCTTGTACAACTTAGGCAAGCAGCAACAGAGATGATGCCATTGGCATCTATGCCTCGGATGAAACAGAGATGTATTAAAAGAGATAGAGAAGTTGCCCACAACCGCTTATACCAAGACTATTTCGCCGAAGATTCAGTGCACAACGAACATCATTTTCGACATAGATTCGGAATGCAGAGGCACTTATTTCTCCGCATTGTGGAAGCACACGGCAATCATTCAGAGTATTTTCAGGTAAGATGCGATGTGACTGGAACGCGTGGATTGTCGCCATTAAGCAAATGTATCATAGCCATGTGAATGCTTGCTATGGTGTAGCAGCTGATTGCATTGATAAGCACTTGAAGATTGGTGCGAGCACCGCAATGGAATGCCTGAAAAAGTTTGCCTCATACATCGTTGAGGTATTCAAGGAGCAGTACTTGAGAAAACCAAATCAAGCTGATGTTGATCGCTTACTGTAAGTTATTGAAGCCTGTGACTTTTCCGGTCTGTTGGGAAGCATAGATTGTATGGACTGGGAGTGGAAGAATTATCCAACAGCTTAGAGGGCATCATTTCAAAAGCAAGTCTACAAGGTGCCAATAATCATCCTTGAAGTCGTTGCATCATATGACCTTTGGATATGGCATGCATTCTTTGGGTTGCCTGTAAGTCTCAATGACATCAACGTCATTGATCGCTCACCGGTTTTCCAAGAGTTATACGAGGATCAAGCTGCTAAATGTGAGTATGTCGTCAATGAGCATCAGTACAACATAGGATACTATCTTTCGGATGAAATTTATCCACAATGGGCTACATTTGTTAAAACTATCCGACTTTCCTAAGGGACGAAGAAAAAACTATTCGTAGAACGTCAAGAATCAGTAAGGAACGATGTTGAGCGAGCCTTCGGTGTGTTACAAGCTCGATTTGCCATTGTACGTGGCCCCGCTCGTCTGATGGATCAAAGAGAAATTGGTGTTATTATGAGAGCATGTGTGATACTCCATAACACGATTGTCGAGGATGAGCGAAACAACTACGAGCTTGCATTTGACCACGACGTTGTCGAGGGAACTGTCCCGAAGCCGATTGTTAACCACGATCACCATCCATGCTATGAGACACATTTTCAACGATCATGCTAAGTTCGCAAGTCCAAAACGCTTGTAGCCCTCCAAGTGAACTTGATTGAGGAAATATGGAAGCGAAATTCGGGTCGGTGGCAAAGAGGATAGTTGATTGATCTTCATATTCTAATTTTTTATAAATTGTTCAACTATTGTAATTTTTTTCCCGTCCCATTTTAACCAATGTATCTTATTTTTTATTTACTATCAAACTCTTCTAATTTCTAGTTTCAAGCATGTGTGAATTTTTTTTTTTGGAATTCAAACTCTTGTGTTTTTTTAATAACAATTATAACCCTCTAATTAGTTGTATATGATAATTATTACGTGCACATTGTTTTTTTCCAAAGAAAATTAAACCCAAATAACCAACCACAAAAAAAAAAAAAATGAAAGCAAGGTAATTATTAGTTGTCTTCATTGATTGTCATATTGTAATTTCTTTCAAATTGTTCACGTATTGTAATTTTTATTTCATTTAATGTCAACCAAGGTATCTTTTTTAATTTATTTATCGAACTCTTGTAATTTCTATATTTAGGCATGTGCCAATTTTTTAATTGAAACTCTTGTACTGTTCTTTTAAAAAAAAATTATGACCCTCCAATTAGTTGCGTTACCAAATTATTATGTTCAAGTAATTTTCCCTAAAAATAATTAAACCAAATAACCAACCAAACAAAAAAAAAACTAAAACAATTAAATACCGATTAGGTGTGGGGTCCATAGGTATTATTTTATTTGATGAGGAAAAGTAGTGAGCCTTTCATTTGAAAGAATGAAGGATCGTGAGGCAAAAAGTTTGAGAAAGGGTTGATATGGCAGTGGTAGGCCTCCACTGGTGAGCCAAAAAATGGCTTACCATTGGCTTTGCTCTTAGGAGTCTTCTGTTGGATGGTTTATAAGATGGCTTTGACCTATGTGACGATAGAGTAGTGTCACTACCATATTTGTTATTTTTGGAAAATATAGAAAACCAATTTTTTTAAAAAAAATATCTTTTTGTGCAAAACAATCCCCAAAATCCCAAATGGTTTCTGGACTTTAATCAATGCAATTTGGGTAAAAGCTAAGTGTTGGGGCGAAGGTAGGACCAATGGTTAGGATTGATGCACCAGTGACATTACACGATCAACAAAATATCTAAATTCCATCCAAATTGTCAAATTTCATACAAGTTTAGTGTTGTGATTTTCTGCAAATGTACGGTTTATCATTATGATATTTGGGGTATCATCCTCAGGGATGGGTTATGAAACTAGATCACTAATAGCCTAAACTATCACTTACTCAAACTGTGAAACAAGCTCTATGACCCAAATCACTAGGTATTCCGAAGTTATTATTAATTTAATGAAAGCCAAAGGTCCAAACTAAAGGCAACTTTACTTGACTATCATAAAATTAGTGACTAAAAAAACTAAACAAAATGAATACATTCCTTTAGCATTGTTATCAAACTAAATTAAGATACAAATATCATAATCCATTTGATAAGCACAAGTTAGGCTACAACTAAAAAAAACGACCAAAAGCTAATATCTAAAATAAAATGCAATAAGAGGAATTAGATGTCTCGCATTAGCCTAGCAACAGAGGAAGAAGCAGGAAAGAGAAAAACAGAGCAATAGAAAGCCAAAGGAGGCAACCCATCAATAATAACATGAGTTTCAATCTCCATTGTTGACAACATATTCAGCAACAATGAAACCCCAAACCCAACACAATCGAAACACCAAAACCAAGTTCCCCACCGGCAAGTTTGCGAAACTCAGAATCTAAAGTTCAGACCCAAATTCATACCTCAAAAAAGGGGAGAAAAACAGAGCATTAAACTTAAACCAGAGCCTATTGCCATACGCAAAATCGAACTAAACAGCTCACAAACTTAGCACCAAAACTATAATTCTCATTCGAATTAAAGAAAACCCCAATCAATTACACTGATTTTCCATGAATAAAAACAAATTTAGAATGCTAAAATACAATGAGAAAAAGTAAAAAAATCGAAAATAAAAAACCTAGAACAACTCCATAATTGCTACTTGATACCCTAGCTTCAAGCTTGCTGCTTCATATATCCGATTGTCTCAATTAATTCTTTAATTAATCTCAAGCTTGTAACTGCTAAACTCTACCTTCAGTGAAGTCTTTATTCATCCAAAAAAACGGATGAGTTGATGATGATGCTGATGATGGAGAATGAAGGAGGAGAGAGAAAGAGAAACGAAATTAAAGAGGAAAAGGGGCTTCGGTTATGCCTTACTAAGGAAGAAAATGAAGAGGATGAAAAGGGTTACTGGGAAAGAAGGAAGAGAGAGAAAAATAAAGGGGAAGGGCGGACGAGTCACATGAGCTGCGCATGGTGTGGAAGGGATTAAGTGAGGCCGAAGGAAAGGCAAAGCGTGTGGCCGCTAGGTCTGTGAGGAGGAAAGAGTGACGCTTGGATCGGGACATATGGGCCGAAGGGAAGGTGAGTGTAGGCCCATTCAGTAAGGAAGAAAGAAGGAGCTACGAGGGCTAGGGGGAGGTGTGAGTCACGTGACTCGTATGTGACTTGGAGAAGTGGGTTGAGGCACTGGCTAGGCCTAGTTGTAGGTCAAGGGAAAGGAAGAAAAGAAGTGGGGGGCTGGGCAAGCGTGCACGCTAGGCCGCTGGGGAAAATTAAAAAACAAGAACGTGTTGGAGAGGATGGGGAAAAGATGCTGGAAGGATGGGAGGTCACGTGCGATGCTCACGACCAGAGTATATAGCAACTGGAATGTTGTTTGCAAATTTTATAGGTTAGTGAAAGTGCCCAAAGTCTGATGGCCCGTGGGGGATGGAAGAAAGAACAGAAAGGGGATGGGCTCCCTGAGCCTCAACCGGCTTTCCTTTCCCCTTTCCACCTACGGCCCACCCTCTTTCAAGGGGGTGATGTATCGCGTCGGTTTTCTCATAATGGTGTTCCATGGTGAAATGTACTAAGATGAAATGGTGATTTAGTTTTACAGAGTCAGCAGCATATTTTCAAAGGAAATGTACAAATCTATATGTAAAATAACCAATTTCTTCTTTAGTTCAAGTCCTTTAAACTTTTTAAACTGATGGACACTTGATTGGACATTTAGGAAGAAGAAGAATTTTTTTCTATAGGATTATAATTCTAGATGTTGCCAAATAGGGATTAAAGAAATAATTGCATGGCTACGAACCATCAGAATGGATTGGGGGTGAAGTTATAATCTAACCGATGGAGGAAAGAAACCATTAGATCACCCATTTCAATGGCGACCTCTACTAGAAATGAATGTGTCAAAATTTGTATTTTTCAATTCCATGCAGTAGGTATTTTTCCCAAATTAGTCGTTATTTAGTGAGATATCTAATAAGAAGGATATGCTTTGTGACCATTTATTAGCAATTCATTTCTAAAAGAATTGAAGTGTACAAGAAACTAATAAATTTAGGTGGTCACTTTATTATGAACATACTTTTATATTATTAATAAAATATAAGCATAAGGCACATAATCATGGAGGGTCAAACAAGAACATGATAGAGAAGACAAAATGTAAAGAAAGCAATCAAATAAATTATTCTGTTTAGTTTATAGCTTTCATGACCTATTTCGATCCAGTAGAGCGGTAAAGCAATGATTCCTGCTCTGCTTTCCTCTCACGTGCATTAGGATAGGATAGGGCTAGTCCCTTTTCAAATGAGAATCCTTTTTTCAATTGTTTTGGTTGAAGAATTTAGTAGGGTTTTGTTACTACCAAGTTTGAGAAGGGTTTTGTATGTGGGAAGAGTGAGGCAGAGTTGCTAGAGTCTTGATAAGCTCATTTGAGGAGGGAAAAAAGTAAAGTTTTTCTAGGTGGTTAGAGTGTACAAAAATGAGGGATGCATGCCTCTATTTACAGGGCTAGTAAGGTCACCTTGCTAAGCAAAAACTCATTCCAGAATATTTGTCCAATCTTTTTTATCATATAAATATTGTAAAATAGGACATAATTAGGTTAATTAGTATGAATTAGCCAAATAAGACCCAAATTAGCTTGGTTGCAATATTCAACAATCAAAACATGTGTCACTTTAGGAGTGGGAGCCAGGCAGGGCCTACATTGGGACCCAGTAGTAGCTGTCATGTGGTGAAAAGTTACCACTGGATTCAAGCTGCAATTCCAATCATGTTGTAGGTTCCTGCTTTTGCTCTGAGGGAAGTGTTTGTAAGAGTTGTATTATGAGGCAATGTGCCATCCCACTAGTTACCATCTCACTCATTCATGCTCAAGGCCTAGGATTTTAGACACTCCTAAAACTTTTTATCTCTTTTTACAATTGTTTTTAAAACTGTTAGGCTTTCTAAAAGTTTTTAGGAATATTTATGCACCAAGAAAAAGTTTTATTTGCGGACTAATTATTAGGAATCTAAGCATTTGTGTTGTTGTACCCTTGGCAGGGTAGGCCATTGTCATCATCGGACGACAATGCACAGGACATACAAGCATGCATTAAGTCTAAAAGTTGAGGCTTAATCTCCACCGGTTTGAAAAGTGAGGCTTGATGGTCCCCATCGGCTTAAAAGTTAAGGCTTGATAGTTTCCACCATTTCAAATGTGGAGCAAGCTTTTCATTAGAAGAAAACTTCGATTAAGAAAATTAAAAGAATGCTTATCATTTTTGCATGGTTGTGGGGTCGAGTTTAATGTATGCATTAAATGTTACTCATGCCTAAGAAAACAAGTCATCCTTTTTTGAAAATAGGCCCCATAGGCTTGACTGGGACAACCGTTGGGTCGAATAGTGAGGTAACGACATCATTAGGCCTAAGCTCCAATAGCATGATGTGACACCTAGGGGCGGCCATTGGGAATCTTGCTCGTCGTTAGGTTGTTAGAACCTTAAAAAGTTGTTGCTTGTTCTTGCTTCTTCATTTCGCACCTAACTTTTGACCTACCCTCCTTAAAAACACCATTATTGGTACCTTCAACCTCTGTAAGGCTTAATTTTTACTCAATTCAGAAGATAATAGCTCAATTCTTGTTTATCTTTGTATTATTTGCTTAGTTTTTGACCATTTGAGTTAAAATTTTAACCCATTCTGGAGAATTTGAGGGTTTGCTTGGGTTTGGTTGTGAACCTCATTTTTAAGGTTTTAAAGGGAAAATTTAGGTATCTAAGATGTTTATAAAGCATAGAGAACTATTAGGACTGAGAGTTAGGCATAGTTTTAGCTCCTTTATTGTTTTTGCAGGTTTTTGTTTTTGATTATGCTGAATTCTTATAGAAATGTTGACGAAATTTTGCCATGTGCTTTCTAGGTATCATAGGGGATTTGACCTCTACCCTTTTGACTTGTACTGAATATTGATGTTTTGCATGTGGGTTATAGCTAGAGCATAACCTCTCCTTTCTCGTCATAAGGTGACGACAGATTATTTGAGGATGATTACGTGGTTAGCTCTTGGACCCCAGCAATTGGATTGACACCTCCAGCCTACTGTACTTGTAAGACAAGGACCACAACATTCCTACCATTGAAGTTGTTCTGACAATCCTGCTTTTCTTTCTTTTTCCAGAACCAGGAGTTTGTGAAAGGTTGTGGGAATCTATAGGCCATTAAGTGCCTTCGTGGGAGCCTTCCTAGAACTATTAAGACGATGATTATATGTGCTAGCTTCAACCCCTGATCAAGGTATGTGGGACCTTAAAGGCAACTGATTATTACCTCCTTAGGGATTTGATAGAGAGATTTTATGAGACTACCGACAACTTTGACTTTCACATAGGTGAGATGATGACCACACGTATAGATTTTTGAATGTTGTTCGGGGTACTGTTCAGCTCAAACTCGCTAAAATACCTCCTGGACTTCAAGCTGGGGAAGCAAAGACATGTGGAGTTGTTCAAGTCCTCAACCGAGAGAAGGCCTCTCATGTCCAACTTCATCTAGTACTCCATGATCAAGGAGGTCTTGGAGGGTTCTTTGGATGGCCTCTTTTATGGGCAAATCTTTTACCTTTTTATGGTGTATTTGCTCAATGCACCATTTTCATTAACAAGGGCAATCAATGCCATCTTCATTGAGTGACAAACTTAGAGGACATTGCCGTGGTAGGAGACTTTGACTAGGGTCCTCAAGTATATGAGGGCAGTCTAAAGGTGCGACGAGAAGAACTACCTCATGGTAACCTTGGGAGGCTTCTGACAAGTGCTTGAAGTAAGCTTCGCCATTTTATGTTGTTTATGCATTCGAGTGCTTTAGCCTTCTGTTAGTTCTTACTTTCCCCCTTTTGTAGCCTTGGTTTATTGAGCACTTCCCCAAGATTGCTCTTAGTACTAAAGGCGCTAAACGAGCTCCTTTCATGATGCAGTAGACTCGGAGCAACCGCATGAGCGAGGCTCTCGCTCTCAAGGACATAAACGGTTTTAGGGTGACCCTGGATGGCTAGACTATTAAGGATGTAAGCAGACTTCCCTACATTTTGTTATTTGAATATCTCTAGCTTAGAATCTTCTAAGTACTAACATTCTGATTTGCTTCAAGTGATCTGGAATCCTTGGCTGGATGCCAAGAATGTCTCTTCTTCCATTGAGAAGTCCCGGACTCTCTCTTACTAAAGAGTCCTAGAGCACGTGAACTACTCAATGATTCCCAGCTTAGTGGTTCCTTAGAGGCCGAGACCTCCATATGCGAGGACCATGTTCACATCCACCCTTAGCCTAGAGCAGATTGTTGAGTGCATAGGTAGGGAGGATTGTGTTACCATCTAAAGGAGTGTGAGCACAATAAGTTCGTTTTTGAATGTGTAATGCCTCTTACTGCTCCCAATGTAAGCCTCAAGTTTGTTTATTTTCATTCATTTGTTTTGTCTTCACTAGTCTCATTTTGTAATGGTTTACATTTTGTAGTGCCTTGAATGTATCCCAGTGATGAGCATTAAGGTGAGGTACACCAAGAACCTGCAGATGCAACAATCTAAGTGGATTAAGGAGCTTAGGGATGGCGTCATCCTCGAGTTGCAGAACATTCCTCTACGTTGGCAAAGGTTAGGCCTTTTCCCTTATTGTTAGCTCTTTTCTTTTTAATTATTAATTTCCTTATCATTTCCTGTTTCTCTTACAGGTTCAATCAAGAGGAGAGCCACCAATCATCGGATCAGATAGTGGCATAACTATCGTCGAGGTACAACAGTCGAAGATGTTTTGTGAGAGGGTGTCATCACATGGATGTTAGCAAATTTGCCTAGTTTTGACTAAATTGTGGATGAAAATAGAATCAAAGCAATTAAATCAATCTAATGTTTTTCTAAATTAAACTAGCTATAATGAAAACCTAAGAACATGAATGAGGAAGATAAACTACCACTAATCTAGCAAAATAGAGGAATGAAAGGCAAATCATCACATAAGCACACAAATGGTGACAAAATTGCTCGACATAGGCACAAAAGAATAATTCCAAAACTTCGCCTCAAAAGATCACCTCAAAATGAAAAAATCATAAAATCGACAACCAATCTAATTTAATGAATTCAATAAAAGGGGGAAGAGAGAGAAAGTTACCTATAAAACTCAGCAATGTTTAACGTCGATTTTCCTTGGAAATCAATCCTTCTATCTTCAATCTACTTCTATTTGCATTCATCAACTTCTTTCTAACCCTATTCGATGTAGATTTCAACTTTGAGATTAAAAAATTCTAAAGAAGAGTATAAGAAGAAGAGACTAAAAAGGGAGTGAAAAAAGGTTGAGAAGTGGATTAGAAGCTCAAAACCCTCAAAGGTAGGCCTTTAATCCCTCTTAACCTCTTGCGCATCAAAATTCATGATTTAAGGGTTGATTTTGATGAATTAAAAATAGAGATTTAAGAGATTTAGGAGAGAGAAAGTGACTTAAACACAAATTCAAGAAGAGTAATTAAATGGAAGCCAAATCAAATCAAAGGATTGACGTTGATGAAATATTAAGCCTCTGATAGTATACTTAGAAGCGAAAAGCAGCCAAAAGAGACCATACCCTATAAAGATATGAAAAAGCTACTTCTCGTTAGCCTACTCTTAACTTAAATAGAAGCAAATCTGTAGGTGGCTGGGTCGTGCCACATGGCAAAGGGTGATTCTGCCAGCTTTCTACCCAACTGCCCTATTACTTTGTTCTTCTTCTTTTTTCGATGATTTTACAACGTGGTGCCAATGTAGTTCGTCTCTGCCTAGATGTTTCATGTTGTTTTAATCATGGAACAGTCTGCCTTTTGGCAGCATGATCCTGACTTCCTCCTAGTTTTCTCCTCATTAGGCTTCAAAGATAGCTTATTAAGCACCATTTTGGCATTGCTTACATTGTAACCTACGAAAACACAAAAATATGCATAAATTACTAGTTTAAGGTTTACTTTAGGAGTTAAATTAAGTGTTAAGGGAATCAAAGTTCTATTGATTGGAAACTGAATAAATACTTTCACACTTAGATCCTCTAATAAAAGGTGAGGAAGACATCTTTTCATGGCTGCAATTGTTGCATTTAGCATGTAACACGCCCTTCAAACCCCTCAGTTCCCTGAAATGGACGAGCACAGTCTTATGAGGGTTAGAAAAGATATAGCTACAACATCTTTGAAGAAGAAAAAGAAAAGAGAAAGGAAATTGGAAAATCTTTTTGGGTTTTTCAAAAATTTTCAATAACCAACATAAAAAGATGTAGCAATGCACTTTTGTGATCTACAAATCACCCAAATGACAAGGATATGCATAGCACATCTATAAGATGCATAATCAAGAGTCTCAATCCTCCTAGATGACAACCACATAATAAATCTAGCCCATTGTGGTGATGAACAATCGATGGTCACCTCACTTTGGGTTTATATAGACCTCTCCTCGCATATGTTTGAAAGATGATATGGTTTCGGTCTAACTCATTGCAAATGACGCGCCCTATCATAAGCTTGGCCTAAGTCAGCTCTCCACTACTAGGATGCAAATGCATATTGATGATTTAGAGGACCTTTCATGGGTTGTGGACAAACGCTCTAGGAAACTGAGGGGCTAACTAGCCAAAATACTGAGGAGCCAATTATGCCTTTTAACATAAATAACCAACCTCCACCCCAAATGAGGAATACTCTCATCATCCTAACTTGAAAGTTGATGAGTTGAGTGAGATCCAAACAATATGGAATCTCCATGCCAACAGTTTTATCTCTTTTTTCATTGGGTTTTTCCTTTTTTTTCCAAAACTTTGGGTAACCCAACAAGTACTTGGCATGGATATTCATAACAATACTCATATTTCCAACTCAAGTCCCATTAAGTACACAAGAACCCTCACTTAACATGAAAGGTAAACTTTATTTTTCTCATTATTGTCATTCCCCATACTACTCACACCAAAATACCACAAATTGCTTTCAACCACCACTAACCCTCTAAAAACTCTCATAATGAAGCTCCTTAAGTATTGGCTTAGGTATGGGAGAAGTGTTTGGCCATGGGTCGAAAAGAGTAGTTCACAATGAAAGACAACCATTTTAGACTCAATCAGTTAGCAAGGGATTCAATATCATGTGGTTTCACATCACACAAAATAATACCTCTATCATCGCATCAATCATGCATATGCAAAACGTGATTTCAAAGAGAATTAAGTCAAGTTCCAGAGGTTGTTGACCTTGGAAGGGGCTCATGAAAGAAAGCATGTCACTACAAGTGATGGACTAGTCTACTAAGGCTCGAAATCTCATAGGTTTATCTACCATCTTACGCTCTCACCTATGGGGTCAAAAATGATGCGTGAATTAACTAAACCTTGGACAAAGAATTATCATACATGCACACCCTAATTATGTGCTATTTGTGCCCACATCACAAGGGATCAATATCGACCAAATTTATACATTCTCTCCAAAACGCACATTATATACACAAATTAAAAATCTGTTTGAATTTTTTCGAAATACTTTTTCTCTTTTTTTTTTCTTTTTCAAAAATTATAGAGGAATGCCCTCCTCACCCCACACTTAGAATGCAAAAAATTCCTCATTGTGGGAATAACAGTCACAAAATGAAAAAAAAATGAATGAAAAATATGAATATTTCAAGAGAAGAAAGAGAAGATACCTTGAAGATGAAACAAGGTCAAATTTACAACTATAAATGCATATGTGTAGTACAAATGCAACATCTTCCCTAAATGCAAATTATATACATTGCCTATTCTAATAAGAGTCCATTAATAAATGCACACAAATCCTATATGAACATGAGGACAACCTCAATCAACATTACAAATCCACAACTCTATGGCTATTCAACAACCAAATTTGCACTTGAAATGGCCCAATTCTCAATCATCATCATCACCAACCATCATAATAATAGAGCAATGAGTGAGGGAAGCGAACAAGTAAGAATGAGAGTAAATAGACTACAGCCTACCCTATATGAGATGTCCCTTTTTGATAGTAACATACAACTCACTTGATGGCCCATGTACATGTGAAACATCTTCTCTTGTTGGTATAGGGCCTTTGCTTGTCTCCACATAACTCTATTGTTCTACCATCTCTCTTCCAACTCTCGAGCCTTTCTTATGGCTCTCTCTGTTCCTCTCTCTTTGCTCTAGCCATTTCCCTCTCTTCTTGACACTCAACAAAGCCCCCAAAATAAGTTGTCCCCCTATCCATGTAGTTGGCTATGCGATTCACATCTTGCCTCATCACAGCGTAATCAGCATGCAAGCTGACTTCCTCCAATAAAAATGTTAGAGAAGGATTGAAGAAATGCATCACCAAACGAGCCATGAGCCGAAGATAATGACCTACCCATTTCAAATGAGGGTTGTTGTCTGAGTTTGCTCATTCTCCTCTCCTCTAACCTTGTTGCCCTCATTTTCTTCTCCTGCCTCATCACCATCATTCCCTTCATCGACTGGTTGGCGAATTACTTCAAAGTGCTTATTTGGAACCACCTTGTCACAAGACCAAGTTCCCTTGTTTGACAATGTTGTCCGCCCACATTAGGAAAGGTAAAGAGAATATTCTTGTGGAATGGGTACTTGTAACTATGATGGTCATGTGCCCCATGAGGGTGATGTCTAAACTCCCACACAAGAAATGAACCTCCAGCATACTAACTTCCCATCAAGGTGCAAACCCTTGGCTATGGTCATGACTACCCCCCATACACCCATCACATTGTTATGGGTTGGTTTGCAACCTCCACTCGGTGGCAGAGAATAAAGGCCCCCATGTCAACATGCTTCCCGTTTAAAGCACATTAAATTATGAAAAATTTAGCTTTCCAACATACATGCTGGCTATCATGATGCCTAAATATGATGTTGTCCATCAAACATTTGTAGATATCCAATGCTTATACTGCAAATATTGGTCACCTTTGCATGCATGAAGTCAAAAAGACGAGGTTAAACTTATCTATCATGATAGATCTTCCTTTTGACACACGTGATACTTAACAATACAGGATTGGAGTTCCAAGTCTTAGGTACATCTGAGCTCTACTATGGACCAGGAGGTAAAGGAGGTCACTAAAATTCCTTATACTTAATATCACATCATTATTGAACATTCGGAATTTAATCAACCTCTTTGTCTTTATAGGAGCTACCATTGTCGACATTCAATGAGTTAAAAAACTCAAGCACCAACCTATCATGTACTTAACATTTCAAGTTCACATAATCAAGTCAACCTAAATTCCTAAGCAATAATACGACATCATCTAACAATCAGAATATTCTTAATGTGTCTTCATGCCAATACTTATGTAAGTAAGTCTACAAGTCCACAACCCAAATTTCAACCATTGCTCCTTATTTTAAAATTGAAGAACTCAATTACTTGGAGGAAATAATAACAAGTATTAGATTTTATCATTGTTCTTAGGGGTTGGATTGGATGAAGATGAAGCTTTTCTTGGCTTATAGGGGAGGATCGACTTGGTGAAGCGCTCTCCCCTTGGGTTTTTACGCATACGTGAAGAATTGAAGTGAACGGCATGATGGAAGTGCAATGTCTGTGCCCAAAAATGCTTATTGCGTGCTCACAAACTAGAATGGAGAATGAATTTGGGCTTAGATTTGAGCTTTCTCTCTTAACCGCATTCAACTTTAACAATGGTGGTTAGGTTTTTGGAGAGAGTGGATGAGCGAGGAGGAAGAATTTAAGAGATTTTTAGAGAAATCTTTATAGGAAAAGGTTTACAATGGAGAAAATTAAAGAATTTGATGAAAAATTGAGAATTTTTTATGAGGATTTGAGTAAAAGATGAATGGAGGATGGTAATTTTCCATTTGCATACTCAAATGTGGGATTTTTACCATAGGAGTGCCACATGGCATGGGCTCCTTTTGCCATATTTTTGTTCAAATGCATTAGCTCTCCAAAGCCATCTTTTATTTTTCTCTTTTTATTTTCACTTTCCTCATCTCATTTTTTTCTTTACTCTTTTTAAGTTCAACATTTTACTCTACCTCTCATCACTCTTTTTTTTTCTCTTTTTTAATTTTTCTCCCTTTTTTCCGAAGCATTCTCTCATTCTTCTCTATCTTTTTTTTTTTTGTGCACATTTTTTTTGAAAACTTCCCCTTTTTTTTTCCTTTTCCTCATTTGTTTCAAAACTAATACAACTGACACGTATTCATATATATACAAGAGGAAGAGACTTCTGCATCTTAAGCTTGAGGAGGCTTATGGAGGAAGAGACATCACACATCCTTTTCACTAGGCATTTGTATAAAGTGCTTCAACATATGCCCGATTACACTAAATGTGTGGCCTTTGGTGAGGTCCTTGATCACAATAGCATAGTGTGGATACACATTAACAACAATGAAGGGACCATCCGGCTAGACCTAAGGTTTTTCGGAAATAAGTGAAGTCTTAAATCATAAAGGAGAACCTTTTACCCTAGAGAGAGCTCCTTTATGTTAATGCACTTATCATAGAATGCTTTAGCTCTCTTCTTGCTCAGCCTAGTGATATCATACGCTTTCCTCCTAATCTCCTTTAAGTCATTCAAATAAGTCCCCTCTCCTCTCTGGCTTTACTCAAATCAAAGTTAAGGGTCCTAATCGCCAGCCAAGCTCTATGCTTGAGCTCAACAAGAAGGTGACAAGCTTGTAGACACCACCCTATAAGGGGACATATTAACGGGGTTTTAAAAATCGTCCTATGGGATCATGACATATCCACCAGCTTGTCTTCCCAATATTTTCTATTCTTGGACACGGTCTTTTCTAAAATTTGTTTGATTTGTATATTAGACACTTTCAATGGACTACTTGTTTGGGGGGTGGTAAGGAGTAGCAAGGTGGTGGATGACGGAGTACCTTCTTAACAAGGCATGAAAGGATCTATTGCCGAAATTGATACCTTGATCACTAATGATACCATGAAGTATCCCATATCGAGCAAATATGTTTTCCCTTAGTAATCTAACGTCGACTTTGGCCTCATTGTTGCTTGTGCGGATCACTTTAACCTAGTTGGACATGTAGTCTATGCACAAAAGGATGTACTCATTCCAAACGAGTTATAAAACAACCCCATGAAATCTATTCCCTGAACATCAGATATATCCACAACAATTATAGGGTGAATAGTGATTTCATTTGATAGTTGTTTCTTAAGGACCCATGGAATGGCTAGGTGTTAACTGCAGTTGCTTAAGATTCCAACAATCAGATGTACCCTATTGCTTACGGTGTTGTCAAAACTGGGAGCATTAAAACTAGGGAGTGGTTTTGTGATTGCTTGGATTAACTTAGGCATTAGAATTGGCCGTGGTTGAACTTTCATCTCATACCAGCAAAAGCTACATGTTATTCATCTCAATTTTTCCCATTTTGTTTAGTCATTTTTTTCTTTTAATTTTAACTTGTTATCCCCTGTCGATTGTTTTTGCTTTGGACATTTTAAGGTCTTGTTGAACATATCGCCAAATGATAGCCTAAGCATAGAATAGGTGTAAGACATGTGTATGCTAACTTAAGGCTCACATGGAAGGATTTGTAGTTTAGGTAAGTATTTTGGAAGATAGCTAAGTTAACCAATAAGGTTCATTTTGGAAGGCATAAGAAACAGAAGCAAGATTCAGACGCACTAGCATGAAAGTGGGTTGAGAAGAGAGGTCCTAAGCATTTATATGGACTTTTCTTCATATCACATGCAAAATGTGAATCAATTGATAACAATATGTCTAAGATGTTCAATGGCGCCATAGTAGAAGTAGATTTAAACCCATTGTCGGCATATTGAAGGGTGTTTACAACAAATAATGACTAGAGTTACGAAAAGAGAGACTGGGTTACCAAATTCAAGGTCCCTTTGCCCATGGGATCATTGTCATGTTATAGAAGGGAAAGGAGTTAGCAGACATTTACGGAAAATAATAGGTTGTACAATGTCATACATGGGACATAGGCTTTTGTGGTAAGTAGGTGACTAAAAGGAGCACAGCCACATAGGAGAAGAAGTAGGTGACTAAAAGGGGAAAAAAATTAGAAGGGTAAGTTGGGGAGGAGAATGCATTGCTTAAATTGCGGTGGAGAAAGACACAACAGAAGGCCGTGCACAAAAAGGTCTTCTAAGCTAGCAACATTTGAGGGTCGTTTACTTTCATCGTTTAGCTAAATTTGTTGCTTGCTATTGTTAATGTCCAGTGTCATTAGTTGAGCATTCTAAAAGAAAGAGAAAGGGTCAAATTCTTCGGTTGCTACTTAACTGCTTTGATAGACGCAGTTGCCCTACCCCTTATTCCTCACAGATGTCTACCCTATTAATGTCTAATCTTCAATTGTTGTCCCTGCCACTACCCCAACTCCTTCCCAAGTTGCTCCAATTGTTGCCGTCACCTCATCTACCACTGTTCCACCCCCTACTCCAACTCCATCTCAAGGTTAACGTACATCTTCTCTTTGCTTTTTTATTCATTTATATACAGCTTACAACAGTAATTGTTCTTCATCCTTCTAACTCGCAAGGCAAAGGATAAGTGGAGGCCCTAAATTTTGAAAATCTATTTCGGTGTTTTATACAAAATTTTTATAATCTTAATTTATACTCTCTCTTGTCTACCGAGGAACATTTAAAACAAAGAATTCAACTAGTGTTCCCTCCCATGCATTGGCGGCAACAACAAAGTTCAAGGTCAAAGTTTTGTTGCCAAAAGCTACTATTATTGCTTCCTCCACTCCTGCATCATCGAAACTACCCTCAAACTCTTCATCAACATCTCTTACCAGGTCTACTTCATTAATGATTCTCATTTAATATATTACAAGGATCTTTTATTTCTCATAAGGCGATGCCCTATTTCCCCCTTCCGCGAGCCCATCTCGTCCTCGGCAAAAAAAAAAATTGACCTTCTTTGACAATGTATTAAAACCCCTCTACAATTTGATCCATAGCTACTAATTTATCACACTGTACCGTCAATATACTGGCAGGCAATACTATGTCTCATTTTGGATAAAATATGTCATATTTTGGATAAAATATGTCATACTGAAAGATAGTGGAATTGTACCGATGAAATCTCCGAGTACATCGGGTCATGTCGACGTATACTTGTCAGAATCATTGTATTACCTAGTAAAATGAATTATAACATTAAAAAAATAAACTATGAGAGAGTGAATGGAAGAAAGGAGATAGACTCAACATGCTTTCGGCGTAAATGCACATGCTCTATGGCCGCTTAGATGGCCTCAGTTTTTGCATAACGCTGCAACAAACAAAGATAAACGGAAAGGGGTTGGAAAGAAGAGTGAGGTTGTAAAGGGTTTGCGTCTTTGACTGGCACTTGGGGGGCTACTATGAACTAGTTTGTGGTTGGAAGTTGAAGCTTAGGGTTTAACCTATTTATATAGAAGCATGAGGAAAATTGGGGCAAGCTTGAGTCTCACCTAATAGTGCATATCGGCTTTATTTTTTGTGGGATTGTCTATTGGCCCAAAAGTGTGATTTGAAATGAAATTCTATCCAAAATTTAAAGATAATTCCCCTTTTTGTAAGCCAGTGTGGAAAAATTGCAGTTCAATCGGGACTTTCGAATCTAATGTGCAAATCAGACCTGAATTTGGCGTATCTAACTCCGAACTTCAAGCTAACAGTGGCGCTTTTGCAACGATAGTCGCATCTGACCCCTTCAATCTGTGGTTGGATCATTGGTGAAGCAGATCAGAGGGCCAATGATTCAGCAGGCATGTAGCGGCGACCTTGGTTCTGAACCTCTGCTCGATGGAAGTTGGCCGACTCTTCACTTCTTGTCGGCTTCCTCCATTCTGTCTCTCATGCCCCCGCTCCCTATCCAACTAATGGAGATTGAGAAGCTACGCGTGGGGGAGTTCTGTCTTAATTGCCTTTGTCACAGTCTCTGTTTTATCTCATGCTCTTTATTATTATTTTATTCTTCTTTTATTTCTTGTTTTTTGTCAAAATCTTTTGTTTTTCACATGATCTTTTTCTTTTAATTTGGGTGTGTCAGCTGAAGCTTGAAGTGGGTGGCTGCAAATGCTTTAATTGGGCGTGGCCCAGCTACGCCCATTTGTTTCATAGTTTATAATGTTGTTTTTGGTTAAATATTGGCTTATTTTAACAATATTTTAATACCAATAAGAGGATAACAAATAATTAAATATTTATTTTATTCGTCTCATTGCAAATTGATACCATATATTGTAATATAATATATGAAATTTTTAAAAATTTTTGAAATAATTTAAGATGTTAGGCGATATGCAACCGAGTCACGCCGATCTAATCTGGTTTACTGTTAAACAGGATCAACCAGCACAAACGGTCAAACCTGGTTTACTGTTAAACAGGATCAACCAGCACAAACGGTCAAACCAATTGACCCATTAACCCACCCAACCGACAGATTCAATCCTTAGATCAATTTTCTTAACCTTGCCATCCATGTTTTTATCTTTCTACAATCTTCTCAATGTGTGCATTTCATTTTTCTGCTTATCTGTTCTGCTTGAGGAAATTTCCCATTCTTTTAATTATTTTGTAGGTCCTTGAAATTTCTTCCCCTTTGGCCTTCTTGTCTAAGATTGTCACATTGGTGTTTCCTAAGCTCTACCTCAATAAGATTCACAATCAAAGCGCCCTTCTAAAGAAGAGTCAAAAACCCAGCACCACTACATGGTATATAGCATCCATTCATCAGAGCGATCACAAAGCAGCCAAAAATCCATTTATAGCAGTGCCCGTACTCTTCATGCAAATGGCAAAAAGCCTTTGTGACACTTCTCTACTATCAAATTTCAGTTCCCAAGTTGACAATTGATGTCATATTCAACAAATCCGGGATTATAAGAGAAAACAATACATGACCACATATTTCAGAAAGAATTCTTCAACTACCCCATAAGATCAAAAGAGTGCTCACGCAACTGACTGAACTGCCCTCTCAAAACTTTCCTCAGCAGAAGATAGACGCTTCACAAACATGTGCTCTGGATGCGTAACCTTCAACTGGCTGCAAGATATCAAGAACAATTAATAGGTTCACATATATATTAGACAAATAAAAGTAATAAAAAACAACACTTTGATATATGCATCTTCCAATCTAAAATGTTCACTACTGGTGCAGTCAACCACCAAATAGAACACAATGCCTAGAAATGCGATGTGGAGATTGGAAAAACTCAGATATCCAAAAATTTTGTGGACATGCGTAAATATAAGTGGATCATATCATTCAACTTCAAATCATGGGAGAAATGCCAACTGAAGCTCATGTTGTAGAATTTAGGTCTAACTCACACAGAGGAAAGCAAACAGATGCAAAGATGGCAAATATGTATAGCAGAAAACATAGAAAAGCGAAGCTACAGAGAACAGTGTGTTCCTGCAACACCAACAAAGAACTTGGTCTGTCTGGAAACCTCCTCAAATTGAACGAAATACGAATGCTATTTTACACAAGGACTCGCAGGATCAGGAACGACCCATCTCTCATTTGTCAGAAAACTTGGAGAAAGAACAAGACATCAGACAAAGAATAAGTGTTCGCTAAACATGTTAAAGGTCCGATCAAAAACTGCATTGATGAATTAAGGGGAACTGTACCAAAGCCCAATTCTGCAAATTCTAGACATTTGTTTGGAAATATGAGTTTCTACAACAATGCAGCAGACAAATACCGATTGTCCGAGCATTGGTCTGAAAATATTTCAATGCAAGTAACACCGGTCTCCTCAGTGGTCATCAATGGCATGTCGTACGGAAGGTTCTTCAGGGGTCTCCAGAGAGCCACAACTATGTAGTGCAGCTGTTCGCAACATTTAAAATTTTCTGCTGGAAATTGTCAGGAAATCTTGCCAACAACGAAAAATACTATCCATGGCATTGCAATGCCTAGAAAAATTGCCTTTTTCCCCTGAACTTCTGAATATTAAGTGGCCTTTGTTCCAAGATCTCCCATGTATGCAACATGGAAGTGGTCAATTTGCAGACTGGTTAAGTGTTATTTTGCAGAGCTTCAAGGCGGAGTTAATAAGGTTGCACAACCTGCTAGTTTCATGAAGTAACAAAAAAGACATCATTTGCAGGGTCTAAACACCCAACAATGTTGCTAGATAGAGAAAACTCAACAACCATAGGATGGTGGGACACAGCAGAAGAGCAATATCGAAGCTTGTATTCGCCAGACAGATAGAATCCGTAACTGCTGGGAAGGTTTCAAAATTTTGTGGAGTTGTAGAAACTGGTGCTTCGAATTTCAGCGCAGCAATGGGATGGCGATGAGAGATCATAATGGAAAATCTTAGCACCAGTGTTTGTCAGATTGAACAAACAGATTGGTGGGGATGGCAGAACAGTGGCTAGGTGATTTTGAAGAAAGTCGCCTTAGACTTAAAAATATTTCAGGGCTTAATATGGGGATGTGTAGAAATGATCTGGATCATGTTGGAAGTATTTCATCTCAGTCCAGACCCCCCCCCCAAAAAAAAGTCGCATGAAAGAGCAACCAAGTCACATATTATCTAGCAAGGCTACCCTTTGTTTTGTTTTGCAATGGTAGGAAAAGGGTCCAAACTGCCAGTGAATTTGTATCTTTGGTCATCAATAATTACAACCACTACTCTTCTTGAAGAAAAGGCTTTTTGCATGATCTTGGTCATATCACATACAATCCCCCCCCCCCCAAAAAAAAATCCCCCAAAAAAAAAAAACTTAGATTAAAAAAGCCCGAGGCACAAAAAAGCACAAAAGGTCCTGGAGCCCAAGGGCGCGGGCTTTTTAGACGCGAGGCGCACTTTGGATATAAAATGCTCCAAAATCATTCACAAACCATACTTCTTTGAAACTAAGGTAGATAATGACATCAAGTAAGGAATTAAACATCAGGATAACCATGAATAACATTGCAAATAGTCATAAAACATGATAACATAACATCATAGTGTATCTAAGCACACCATAAGATAGTAGAAGTCTTAAAACGCATAAACTAGCATAGCCATAGAAGGACAGCATAAAACACATAGCACACAAAGCAAAACAGCTCATAAAGGTGAACTAAACATCCTCCTCATCATCATCTAACACCACATGCTCCACATCTTCATCATCATTCACCAACTCATCATCATCCATAAGGCGCAGAAAGCACACTCCCCCCGCCTGTCCCAAAAGCCCAGAAAAGCCCCGAAAAGCACACGCTTAAGGAATGGGCTGCGCCTGACCCATTCCAAGGCATAACGTTGTGGGCTTCGGGCTTTTGTGCGCCTAGCCACGCCCCAGGTGCGCTTTTTTAAACACAGCAAAAAAATCCCCCCGCAACCATGTGCAGGCAAAGGGAAGAGAGAAAAAAATTCTACTAGATGCACAGCATGATGCATACCAAATTCCATTCCTCAATCACTCGAGAAGATGAGATGGCAGTCTCTCATACTACTTACTAGCTCAACTGGTTGATGGTTGCTTGGTTAAGGAAATGGGCCTAACTAGGTTGCACTTTACTTTCTTGAGATAGTCTTGAACCATATAGCCTAAGGTTCATGAGAAATGAATTAAAAGAACACAAAATAATTCACTCCAAACCCAACTAAATCATAGCCCAAAATCTACAGCTACCATCCGATTCTAGAATAGGAGAAAAAAACTCCAATGTTTAAGTATAAAATGAATGTCAATCATAATACGTAGAATTTTTTTTTTTTTTGTGGGCAAAAGGAAGATAGAATACATGATACATATAAAGATCAAACGGTTACCTGCAAATTTAGCATCCCACACAAAGACTATATAGCATTTTGAAGTTTTAGTTGAATGTCCTTCCACTTATCCAAGTCGAAATTGGAATACAACTTATCCATGTCCAATTTTTGTAACAGCCAAGCTTGACCAAAAAATTCTCTCTCAACTTCCGCTCAATATTAGCTCCCTTAAGAGTATATAGGGACTGAGTATTGAAGTCTAGTCACGTTATTGGTGGATCTAACCCTTCAATCAACTTGAACGTGAGTCATAGACTTTGTGACTTTGCCATCAGTTAAAGTCATATTCAAACTCGAACATTTTAACCAAGACCAAGGTGAATCTTCATTCCCAGGTTTGACTCAGACGCAGCATATCATGCTGGCTAAGTTACATGGACTGGGGTATGAGGTGTCGGACACAGGCTGTGTTTAAAAAAGCGCACCCGAGGGGCGCCTAGGCTCACAAAAGCTCGAAGCTCACCCTCTTGCATCTTGGAATGGGTCAAGCTCAGCCCATTCTTAAAGCCCGCGCTTTTCTGGGCTTCAAACCGAGGCCTACGCTTTATAGATCATAACAAACCATTTGAGGAAAAAAAAAAAGAAAAAAACCTTTAAAGGGCCTAGACCCCTCTTTTTGTTTGTTGAAGCCTTTCAATCAAGCTGCTACTAGAAGCAAACAAAGTATATTGCTACTACTGAACATGAGTTTGGAGCTAGAAACTCTAACCCTGGTGACAACCTTAGATTAAAAAAGCCCGAGGAGCAAAAAAGCGCAAAGGGTCATGGAGCCTGGGGCGCGGGCTTCGAGGCGAAGGCGCGGGCTTTTCCGACGCGAGACGTACTTTGGCTATAAAATGCTCCAAAATCATTCCCAAACCATATTTCTTTGAAAATAAGGTAGTTAATGACATTAAGTAGGGAACTAAACATGAAGATAACCACGAATAACATTGCAAATAGTCATAAAATACGAGAATATAACATTATACTGTCTTAAAAGGCACAAACTAGCATAACCATAGAAGGAAAGCATAAAACACATAGCACACAAAGCAAAATAACTCATAAAGGTGAACTAAGCATCCTCCTCATCATCATCTAACACCACATGCTCCCAAGACAATAAGCTCAGATTGTAAGTCCAATGAGTTGTTAAAGCAAACCACATGATAACCGAGATTTTGTATGCCCACCAGCCCACAAAATTAGTCCCTTTTCCCTTCTTAGTGACTGCTCTTGCTCACTTATTTACCCCAATCGATAAGCTACTTTAGCTCTCTATTACCCTAAACAATAGAATCCCAAACATGTCCTTGGCTTTGGGGGGGGTTTTAAAGTTTGGAATAACTAGTAAGAGGGGGAATTCGAGAATCCAGAGAGAGAAAGCAGCGAAAAGAAGAGAAGAAGGGTCTGGCACTGTAGCAGGGGCATGTCTGCGACCAATTCACGCCCCCCCAAAAAAAGGGAAAGGAAAGCTCGAAACCACTGCCATGGCAGTCGAGACACAGAGAAGAAGGAGGATGAAGAGGAGGAAGATGGAAATTGAAAGGAGAAAGGAGTACAAGCACTTACATGGTCCGGTGGAGTCTAGGGTTTGCGCTGAACAAACAGAGAGCAGAAGAAGACCTCACTATTCAGTAGCCAAATGCAGAAGACAGCTCGAAAGAGGAAGGTGAGTTGCAGTAGAGGGTCTCGAGCCCCCTGAAACTGGCCTTTATTTTTTTTTCTTTTTTTCTCTAACGGCACTTTAAGATCAACAAAGCCCAGAAAGCGCATGCCCCGCGCCTCACCCAAAAGCCCCGAAAAGCCTGCGCTTAAAGAATGGGCTACACCTGGCCCTCTTCAAGGCGCAACAGTGTACGCCTAGGGCTTCTGTGCGCCTAGGGGTGCCCCGAGCGCGCTTTTTTAAACACAGGTGACAACAATCTAGTAAATGCTTTGCTCTCGCCTTCTTTCAGACTTGCTTCTTCATCCTCCTCCTCCTCTGTTATTCAACAACCATCAAAGGTTTTTCTTGGTTTTCTTTTTTTTTGAGATTTAAGGAGGTCGAAAATGGTGCCTCCTCAAGTGCTACAATCGTACCAAGCCCTTGCCTTTTTTTTTTTTGCGCTTCTTGATCTCTCTCTTTTCTTTATCTCTCTCTCTCTCTCTCTCTCTCTCTTCCTGGCATGGTGGCAGCATGTGGTATGTTTTTGGGATTCAATTTATAGTAATCTAATTGAGCTGTGTTTAATGCTTTAATTTTATTTTGTCGTGTTCAATTGATTCTCTTTTTTTTTTCTAGTAGTTGGTGAAAATCACTTATTTGATGCCATTATCTAGCCGATTTTTAAAGAAATCTGATATTGGAATGATTTTCAAGCATTTTTTTTAGTAAAAATGCATCTCGCGTCTAAAAAGCCCGCGCCTTCACCCTGAAGGCCGCGCCCCAGACGGCAGGACCCTTTGCACATTTTTGCGCCTCGGGCTTTTTTAATCTAAGAACACGGGTACGGATCCGAGTGTCCGACTCGTCAAAACTCCAACCTTAGGATACAGGGACACTGTCCAAAATTTAGACACTGATATGAGGACTCATAATTTTACATATGGAAGTTGCAACAGTAAGGTTGTTTCCGTTTGACCAAATGGTCACGGGTTCCAGCCGTGTAATCAGCCACTGACAAAGTCAGGTTACGTTGCCTACAATTCACCCTTTGGGGTACGGCCTTTCCCCGGACCCTGCGTGAACGCAAGATGCTTGTGCACCGGGCTGCCCTTAAGTTGCAATTTCAAGTTAATCTTCTAAGAATATTTAAATTGTTACAAGGTTGTCAACTTGAAACAGTTGAACATTAAAGATCCATTAAAATACTAATGAACGAAGAAAGAAAAAGACCACATCTTCCTAATTTGTTTCACCTTTGCTGCTTTAAAGTTTGAATAAGGGTCCTACAAGAATCTCATCTCCTATCCGCAGAGTTTCGTGTCCGACACGTTACGGCGGGGCAAAATGGAGAGTCCAATCATATGATGCTGGTATTGGAAGCAAACCTGGTCGAATAAACTTTTTTTAGAACCGTTGCTACCAACTACCTTTACCACAATTTCATGCATCACTCTCCCACCGCCACACGCCTCACATCCACATCCACCATCAATGGGCCGCCAACCTTAATCAAAACCTTCAACCTCGTATCTTCAACCATCAAACCACATTCAACTTCAATTTACAACCTCCATCTCATGGAGCAACCAATACTCAGGTGCTTCAATCTGAAGCAAGCCCACAATGAACGGACACAGCTACTTGATAAACTTCAAAAAGGACTTGATCAACTCGCTCAAGGAGACCATCCACAAATATTGGAATCTGAAGCAAGCCCACAATGAAAAGACACAGCTACTAGATGAACTTCAAAAAGGACTTGATCAACTCACTCAAGGAGACCATCCACAAATATTGGAATATGTTAGGGATGACCCACCCTCACCAGGTTTTGATGGAAGAACAAATACATACCTTTACTTACAATGGGTCAAGTTCTTGATAACAATAAAATGACGAAAAGCTATTCGGATGAAAAGAGCTTTGTTTGTAGCCATCCTCACACTCAATAAGTATGCATAATCTTGCCATGAAAGTGATAAGAGACAAAAGCAACATAAGAGAACCCAAAAGTCAAAACATAACAAGCAAACTCATAAAGGTCATGGATGACAAGTTCCTCCCTAGAAGCTACACATAAGTTCTATCTTTACACGTCTCGTTCGAAAGAAAGGGAGTATCAAAGGACAAGACCCTAGAAAGAGATATATGCATGCCTCCCATTGTATAAAATGATATGCTAACTATGATGAAATGGATATTGCAGAGATTTTTGTTGGACTAAATGTTGAGGAATTTGGAAGAAAAACACCCATTGGCTCAAGAGAAGAATCAGGCAATCTCAAAGCAAGATGCCAAAAAGAATGGGGCTACGGCAAGAAAGAGTTCATTTGGAATCATAACTATTTTTGCTCTTGAAAAAAGCAAGCAAAAAGAAGGAACCGAGTGAAATTAGTCTTAAAGAAGGCTCACATAGAAGTAGCCTACGCATGGTTGAGAGAATCTCAAAGCGTCTTTTGCAAAGGTTCAAAGTGTTATGACTCAAGCTTCTAAATACACGCCGGAAGGATCGAAGTGCTATCCATGAGACCATGATTAGACATATACTAGTATTTGTTTTCCAGCTCATGGACCATCGAAGCCAAGAAAAAGCAAGCCCTTTATCAAGTCTTCCAGCTCTATGAAGAGCCTAGGGTGATGTACGAAAAGAAGGTAATCAAAGGTTCAAAATCCAGTCACCTGGATAAATGGATATATTTTGTGACCTGCGATAATTATACTGACATGGTCATAAACTAATAGGTCCTAGAAGTTATTTGCTCAATTGTTCAGGGTCTGCAAAGATAGTCAGCACTTCAGAGCCTTAGGAATTCTCATGCATTCAAGAAAAATGGAGTCCACTGCACAGCAAAGTCCTTACAAGTTCTCAGCTGCCAAACATACACATCACTACTACTTCCTCTTTGCACCTAGTATTGCTTCATGTTTCTCGTACTTAAAATAAATGAACTGGATAAAAAAGGAACAGCATTTTTCTGGGGGCAAAATGCAAGTACACAAAAAGGAGACAAAAGAGCAGTTACTCAAACTAGTCTCACAAGCAGCCAAAATGACAGCAAATATCTTGCCGCAACAGAAAATGCAGTGAATGCTATAAAGCACTGTGTATACAAAGAAATGATATACAACCAAGGCAGGGAAAACATTCAAGTATGGGAAACAGCATTTTGAGAGGGGAGGACCACAATGCTCAAAAGCACCTGAGGTATCGGGTTGATGGCTTATTAAGGTGCAGACAGCAAACGACCAAATTGGACAAAGTTTCTGCATCCTTTGCATCCTGTATCAGAACATCAATCAATCTTTAGGCTTTCCAAATTCCAGTTACTGCAGAATCCAATCAATTTACAACACATGCATACAAGCTTGGATGTTGAGAAATTGAAAATCTCTTACTCCAGGAATAGATAACAACCAGTCAGAAAAGAGGTGCAAAAGCAACAATACATAAAGTGGAACCTGCCAAAAACTATACTTGCACAACAGTGACAAGTTGGAGGTTCTAAAGATATCCACAAAAAATTTTCTGAAAAGAATCACTTGATAGGTAACGAAAAACGGAACAGAACCCTTAATTACTCAACCAAGACAACCCAAGAACAAACACAATCTAGATCTAAAACAAGATAAGCTAATTAACTTTAAACAATTTCTTGACCAGTGACAATTTTGTCTGATAAAATATACTTGCATCTATCACCCAACCCGATGCAATACCAACCCAACCATCGATCAACATATTGAGTCGAATAAAAACAAAGCCACATGAATCCTGTCTAAACAACCTAATTGCCACGGATGACGGCGTGAGGCAATAGATTGAACAAACATAAACTGGATCCAGTCGCCAACATCTGGAGGAACTATTCAACTTCGAAAATTCCTACAATTCTTTTTGTTTCTAAAAAGGGCAAGGTAGCTCCATAATTATGAATCCCAAAAAGTTATCCATGTCTCACTAGACCATGTCTAAAATGCAATGGCACTTCTTGCAACCGAATCCTATCCAATATGTCAAGGTTGAAGATGCAAAATAGAACAAGATATGCCATTTTCCTCCCAAACATGAGGCCCAGCAAAGAAACCAAGAATCTAAAGCAAACAAACAAAGGAATCGCTCGCTCCTTAAATAGATTGAAATACAATGGACAATCTCCGTGCTTTTTTTTGAGTAAGGAACACCCTCCATACTGTTACAACTGTTTTTGTTTCCTTCTCTCATTTTGCATCCAAGGGAGAGGGGGAAGCATTTGGAAAGGTGATACTGTAGCACTTAAACTTTTATCATGTTTGCTAATTACACCTAAAAATCAATTCAGACTCATATGGTAGCAAATGTACCATGATTACTAGTACGACCATATTAATCATTTAATAATATAGAATGCAACATTATAGATTACTTGAGACAATATTCAGTGAAGCACGAAATGAAGTGAGGAGAATCTTACATTTTTGTAATGGGTGGTACATTAAAAAAAAAAATTATTAGTTGCCTATTGACAACTCTCATATTCTCATTGTGTACATGTTTTAAGAAGTGCAACTACTTCATTATCATCTTCTTACTCATTTGAAGAATAGCATAGACATTGCAAAGGTTTCTGATAACAAAAAGTTGCCTCTCAAATGACTTGGTCATTGGTATTCATTTACTTCACAAACCGCCTTAGTTTAAAAAAGCACAGGTGAGGCGCGGCTAAGCAAGAGGCGCAAGGGCTGTCGCCTCACACACACCCAGGCATTCGCGATGCCACAGGAAGTGCTTGCCTCAGGCCGCGGCGCAAGGCGAGCAAAACCAGCGCCCAGAAGAACTTAAGACTTTCGTTGAAAAAGAATAGAATTAAAGAAGAATGTGTGATTTTTGGGTTTGCCTGCACATCGTCTCTAACTAGCCACCTCAAAATTCGAAACCCTAGAGTGACTTCTCTGCCTCCGTCGACTCACAAGAAGCTCTCATCCTCCTTCCTCTTCAGCCATAAGGCATGCTACTATTCATCTCTGCTTTCTCTTCTTTTCTACTTCCGTTTACATTTTGTTCTTCACTTCTTCTTCTTCTTCGATAATGTTCTTCAGCCGACCATGGACGACTCCTGTTCTTCACCTTTTTTTTTTGGTGTTTTCTCTCTCTTAAGCTCTCATCCCCTCTGTTGACCATATCTAACCCTGTTTTCGCAACCTCCGCTTCTCTTTTCTCTCCTTTGCCTATCCTCTATGTTTTTCTTTCCTTTGCTTGTCTCGGCCTCTTTGTTTAATTTTAGGTTTTGTTTTAGTTTTTAATTTTTGTTGGTGTGACTCAACGACTGTCTTTTATTTAATTGTTTTTTGTTTTGGATTTTTTCGGCCTATGGCCCTCTCCTTCTCGGCCCTCCTCTGTGGGTGCAGTTATGTCATTGTCTTTTTTTTTTTTTTGCAATTAGTGCTTAGTGCTTAGTGCCTCTCTGACTATTTATTTGTTGATTGTTATGGAATGTTAGTTTGAGACTTTGAGTTAAATGGAGGATTCAACCCCAATCGGTAACGCTTTGGGTTCAAATTCCTCTAAATCTTTAGACCCGGGAAGGAAGCATGGGAAGCACGATCCAACAAACAAAAATAATTTCTTTTGCAGCTTTTGTAGAGTAAGAACCATTGGGAGTGTTTTCCAACTCAAACAACATCTAGTTGGTGGGCACTAGAACACACTAGCTTGTCAAAAGTCCCTGAACATGTTAGAAAAGAAATTAAAGATTATATGGACCTAAAAAAGGCGATTAAAGAAGCTTATGATATGTCTAAACACTTGCCACTAAGTTATTCTAATGAAAAGAATGATGATGATGAGTGTATTGAGATGCATAAGGGAGGAAAATCACACGTGGTGGGTCAATAGGAAGTAATAGCATGCCCTCAAAGAGACCAAAGACAAAAGGTCCATTGTACATGTTCCTTACTCCGAATCCTGCGAATGTTGTGAACGCAAGAAAGGAAGGGACGAATCAAGGAATGCAAAAGACTCTAAATGAAATGTGTAAGAAAGAGATAAGGAACAAAGTTTGTAGGGATATTGCTAGATTCTTCTATGATGGTGTTATTCCGTTTAATTTACTTAAACTTGATAGTTTTCATATCATGTGTAAGTTTATTGGTTAATTTGGCCTGAGTTTAAAACCACCTTCCATGTATGACGCAAGGGTTCTTCTCTTCAAGAAAGAAGTAGAGGATACCGAGAAAGCAATGGTGGAGCACAAGGAAGAATGGCCTCAAAAGGGTTGTTTAATCTTGTCTGATGAATGGTGTGACTTTACAGTTCAAAAAGATATTGTCAACTTTCTTGTTAACTCTCCTAAAGGTTCAATCTTTATTAGATCAATGGATGTTTTCAATTTGTAAAGGATGCAAATCTTTTATTCAAAATTCTTGATGATTTTTAGTTTCTAACTTCATTCTTGCAAAAATAAATTTATATAGAGAAATTGTTAATGGCTAAGAGACCACATTTATATTAGACTCCATGTGCCGCACATCATCTTGATCTTATCTTAGCAGATATTGGTAATCAAGTTTCAAATGTCAAGATTGCATTAAAGAAGAGCATGTTCATCAATGTTCACATCCATAGCTCCGTTCCTCTTCTTAACATGATGAGACGGCTCACGAGTCAAAAAAATTGCATAGATTGGCTATCACAACATTTGACACTTCCTTCATCACTCTTTCTTTTTCACAGGCAAAGAAAAACCTTGAAGAAGATAGCAGCTTCACAAGAATGGAATGATGGCAAATGGTACAAGGAAGCAAAAGAGAAGATGGCATCCTACCTAATACCAGAGAGTTATTGGAAGAATGTTCTTTATTCTCTTAAGTTGACAAGAGCTCTTGTGAAGGTTGTCTGCATTGTTGATGGAGAAAAGAAGCCTCCAATGGATTATATTTATGAGGCCATAGATAGACCTAAGAAAGCCATTGCTAAAAGCTTTGGACATAAACAAGAGAATTATAAAATGGTATTTAGGTTTATTGATCCAAGATGGGAATACCAACTTCATCTTAAATCTGAAAATTTATTATTCAAGCCCAAGCATTGAGGATTGTAGGAAAGTTGTCCAAGGTTGGGTTTACATAACTACATAGCAAGGTTTGCTTCGGATTTGGGAACTCAAGATAAGAATATCCAAGAATTGAACTTGTACAAAAATGCCCAAAGCCTCTTTGGGATGAACATGGCTAAAAGATAAAGAAATGTACTAGCTCCCAGTAAGAATATTAGATAAGGTTGCCTACATTTTTTTCTCTTTTTTTTCCTTAAAAAAAATATTATTATGGATGATAATAATTTTTCTATTTTATTTTCTACTAGCTTATTGGTGGAGTAATTATGGAGTTGAAGCACCTAATTTGAAGAAGTTTGCCATCCGGGTTCTTAGCCTCACTTGTAGTGTAACAAGGTGTGAAAGGAACTGGAGTGTGTTTCAACACATTAGTTAGAACAATCAAACTTCAATCCATTTGACAATTTGTTGTTTGCACTTATTAACAATGAAGCCTAATGAGACCCATTTTCTACTTACCAGCTTCACACCGAAAAGAGAAATTGATTAGTCTCGCTTGAATGACTTGGTTTTTGTCATTCAGGCATAGACGTGAAGAGAGTACCAGTATCGATCTCATCCTCTTAAAGGACATTGATGAAAGCAATGAGTGGTTGCTTGGAACGATGGATAGCGATTCAGATGATGATACTCCTGTATTTCAGGATGATAATTTGACATGGGATGTTACCTGAGCCTATGGGGCATATGAGCCTAATTATCGCACTAAACGTAAAACATCTCAAGGAAGCACCGCTAAGCAAGACTCTACTTCTACAAAGGATAAAAGAAAGGCTCATGCCTCATCTTCTAGGCCTTGAGGACGGCTTCAGCTAGTTGATGAAGATGTAGCTGAGAATGAGGATGAGAATGAGGATGGTCCAGAATATGAGGAAGAAGACATAGGAGATGATGATGTTGGCGGATTTGATGATGTTGATCCCAAGCACGTGACGTTGGATGATGATGATGATGGCATCTAGTTGATCTTAGATCGCTTTAAGAACTATGATATATGTTGTCCATGTTTTCTTTCATGAATAGGCTTGTTTCCTTATTTCTCAACTTCTACTAAGTTCTTGCGTGTGTTTTTACTTTTTAGGATATTGTCATGCTAAATTACCGTATTGTAGACTATTTGCAATACTTTTAGTACTCATATTGATGTCCAATTGTTTCTTTGACGCCACTATTTTGCTCCATTGTCATAAATAAGTCATGGAAATTGTTTTCTAGCCTTTTTAATCTTAAAAAAGATCATGCCTTCGCCTCACGCCTCGAAACACTTTTTCAACCTAAGGAAATTGCACAGAATAATTTTACAAGGTCATAGACATAATAATGAAAACACCCAATATACCATTTTGAATTGTGTCCAAACATTAGAGGCGCCATTCTCAAGGTTCTTCCTGCAGCATGACAATGTGGTCTTCCAGTAACAATGAGACGATTGCAATAAGGGTAGAAATAAAATGTGGCCAATTTGTTTTGAAGTTTAAACCATACACCTCAGCAGTATGAAGCAATCTGCTTTGGAGCAAAACCATTGGATGACCGTTAAAATGCAACTTATGAACAAGATAGGGATTTTGGAGCCAATATGACAAGTGAAACGTAGGCATTCAAATGAAGCGCAGATTCTACAAGTTATGCAGCAGTCATATATAGCCCATACCAGAAGGTCTCTGCGACAACCATTTTTGCGAGTTAAAATAGTTTACCTTGTTCAATGCTTCAAGTAACAATGATTCAGCTTCCTCAAAGTTCCCCATATGCATGCAGCAAACAGCCTTCCCATTCAGGATTAGTCCAGTCATCGGATACTTTTCAGAGAAATCCTGAAAGATAAGATATGCTTCCTGTATCTTGGAACCCCCCTATTGAGAAAATAAAGGAACTTAATATTTTACATGAACTATTATATCTGCAGATACGCAAACAAGGAACTGCATTTACCACTGCCAAATTCAGCCACGCATTTGCAAGTTGTGTCAACGTGTGATCCTCATCAATCTGTTGCATAATCTTTAGCTGTTTCTCAGCATGATCTGACCTGTACATCTTGAGATATATTTGGACATTCAATGCATGCCTGCACATGGAGCAGCAAGATCTTAGGGAGACACTTATGGGACTGTAAAAGCCTAAATCTTATTTTCAAGGATGTGAAAGCCTACCTTCTGTAATGAGTCTCCCATTAATAGACACTGCAGCTAGATAGCTCAAAAGCATAACATATGCAATCGTTTGCTGTTTATAAAAGCAATCAAATTACAACCATCACTGCTTAGGGGTTCCGTTATCTGCCTCGATGGGGTCCATCCTGGGTGCTGGTGTTTTTAAAATGCTTTGTCATTGGTACTACCTTTCTGTGGTTATTGCTTTCTTTCTGTTTCTTTTTAGCTTCTTTTCAAGAAATTTCAAAAATCTTTCATAGAGGTGAAAGCATTTTGAAATTTCTTAAAAGAAGATAAAAAGAAACAGAAAGAAAACAATAACCACAGAAAGGTAGTACCAATGACAAAGCATTTCAAAAACACCAACACCCAGTATGGACCCCATCGAGGCAGATAACGGAACCCCTAAGCAATGAGAATGTTTCTGGGAGGGCAGGGAAAACATTTGGGAAAATAATTTTAAAGGAGTTAAAACATTTTTGGTAAATCCTAAAAGCTAAAATCCAAAGAGACGACAATAAGAACTGGAAGACAAACAGGACTAGTACTATATAAAGCATTAAGGATGAACACATGCTAGAAGCAATCAAAACACAACAAACAAAGGACTGTCACCAGACAGAAAATCACATCAATGGAAGCATCATGAACCAAACTGTCAAATACTACATAAAGAAATGAAAAAGAGAAACAATAGGAACTGTCCAAACTTTTTACTACAAACAAGTAAATGCTAAGTGCTGAAGCCGCTGAGCACAAAGTAGAGATTCCTAGATACCTAGTGGCTAGAGCTAACAAATAGGTTGGTTCCGGTAGACCCATTTGTCATGTTTGCACTTGTCTTGGAAACAGCTTAGGCATCTCAAAACAGCAGATAACATTCCTTCATGCTAGATGGTCCAACTGTGTGACTTCAGGTCAAAACCAGGTAGTCTAGTGTCAGGTTCATGTTTCTCTAAGTTCGGTTCAGGTTCCTGTCGTGTTAACATGTAGCAGCATGCTTTCAGAGCTCTATCAGTGAGACAGTGACAAAGAAAGGCTAGATATGACTTATGAGCTCATCTGAGGTTTACACAATCTTAAACCACCACAATCTCCCATCTACATACGTCTTCAAATTCAAGGGAACAATGTAGGATCCACAAGTGCTGATATGACGGCAAATAGAAGCGCAAGGCAGAGAAGCAATGCATTAGGAAACATGTCCAAAGCCACTCCCTGGCCAACAGCCATGCCCCAGAGTGCTGTGCAAGCAAGGGGCTTGGGGTTTACCAGTGTGACCATTACACTTGAAAGATAAGAGGTTGTTTGTTTCGACCGTATTAAAGACCAAAAACATTGGTGATGACAGCTCGGTGAGGCGCATTCTGTTTAATCCACTACAATTCAAGACGAAAGCATTTTCCTAAAAGAGGGTTTTCCAGCTATTGAGAAAGTGGACAAATGTATTAGGAAAAGAACATGTGGATCTCAAGAAAATGTCATAAGTACCCACTGACAAAAGAAATGGTATAAAGAGATCGTCATCCAATGCTTGCCATCTTAATCCTATACACACCACCAACCCTATTGATGCAAAGGAGAAGATACATGGGCTTACATGTGTTAATTTTTTTTATTTTTAACAAAAGTAGCAATGAGTCTTATCTTTGAAAAAAAAAATCTAAAAAAAAGCAAGATAAAAGAAAACAAAATCATTTTCAGAGATAATTATATTATGCCAGCAAAAATCTCATAGAGTGAACTTTCACTAACTGAATCACTGTCTTATCAATGCAACATAAGAAATTAAAGTGGATGGTACTAACAGTCAACATAAGAGATTAAAGTGGATAGTACTAACAGTTCCATGGTCCCTCCGGCATAAGTATGCTTCAGAGCCTCAGTATAATCCTGCTCATGCATGAAGATGATACCAGCAACAAGCCGTAAAGTTGGGATGTTCCCAATCGTAGGGTCTGCCAACCACTCCTTCAAATTCATGATTGTTGATTCCTGAATCATAAAAGAACATTTATTTTTTTAAAAAAAAAAGTCATCTAGTGGCTCAGTTTGTTACTTAAGTTGGAGGAAATGTACTCCAGAAGATCAAATGAACAAAAAGCAACAAACTGGTGGCGCAGCCCAAACTCTTGTTGCATCGCATTCCAAAATTTCATATCATAGCACCCCCTACTGAAATATTGAAGGATGGAAATCCTAACTGTGAGAAAGGGTACTGAGTGACCAAAGTCAGACCCACATTAATTTCGTCAAACCATAGTAGTATGGATACAAAGAGCTGGGGACAACTAATGGTTCATGCCCAAGATGCCACTTGACAAGCCACGAGGGTCCTATATTTATGGGGAGTCAGAAAGCGCAGAATACATGGCAGAAATGTCATTTTATACATTGAAATATCAGACACAGCACATTGTTCAATAACCCTAAATTCAAATCCACTATCAGATCTGACAAATTCAAGGCTTCAATTCTTGTAAACTAGTCAGAAGATACCAACTCTCTAGTTACAGTAACCGACCAGAACGAGCAAAAGCAGTGATAATTGAATCAACCGTTTAAAATTGTAGTACATGGGCTAAAGCCAAGATGAAGATAAAATTAGCCAGATCTCAGGAAACCAAACCTTATTTTCAGAACCGGAAAGATAGAGAGCAAGCAACTTCACGGCTTGAAGAGGGGTGGCAGCAGATGAATCAATTTCATTAATCACAAGCTGAAATTACAGGCATATAACAATAAGATCAAATATCTCTTTTTTTGGGGGGTTGCATTGACCTGAACCGTATCTCTGGAAATTGAGAGCGAAGTAAACCAACCTGGTGGCTGCCAAGAGCAATGTAAGATCTGTAAACGAGACAATCCCTTTCAATGGCGTCATCAGGAGAGAGATTAGGGATTTCGCTATTGTTAATAGCTGCTTGGTAAGCTCCTAAGTAGAAACTGTTCCGCAGATTGAAAAGAAGATCTGGAGCCGCCATTGACGATTGAGATCTGAAGATCATTAACAAATCAGGCAATAATCACCAATGCTAAATCAATCAAAAACTCCAAAGAAATTAACACACTAAGCCCTAAAGAGCGAATCGATCAATCCACACACACACACACACAAACACAAGACAGACAGACAGAGTGTGTGCGTGCGCGCGCGCGAGAGAGAGAGAGAGAGAGAGAGAGAGAGAGACCTATGATCTGAGAAGCCAAGAAGCGATTTGTAGTGCCGAGTGCCTAGCGCCAGGAGCCGAGGAGGAACTGGTTGGAGGGAAGCCGAAGAAAGGAGATACAGATCAGATTAAGCGGCAGAGGGGAGGACCCGGAGGGGAGGGGCACAGACGGAAAGGGAAAAGAGGAGAAATTGAAGGGCAAATACGCACCGAAGGGAGTAAAAAACGGTTGCAAACACCAACCTAGACCTGATAAAACTGGTCTGAAATTTGAACCAAATAATTCGAATTCATACCGAATCTGACATCCAAAATATATTCACTTGAAAGTGCACTCAAAGTCTAAATTGACCTGAATTGAATTATAATCGACCCGAAATTTTCTACAAAGTTGCTTGTTTTGGCATGACGAGCGTATTTGATCAAAAATTGATTGACCCGAAATTGACCCGAATCGAACCATACCCGACCCAAACCGAAACGACCCGAAATGTCACCTAATCTGAACATGACCTAATCCAAACTTGACCCGACCTATATCCGAATCGAATGACCCATTTGTCAGGTCTACACCAATCCCTACTAATTTTATAGCACATATCTATGTATCTAGTTAGATACACATCTATTAATATAGGCATTTCAATAAAACTAGCCTTGTGTTTATTCTTCTACCTTATTTATAAATGTGAACATAAAAAATTATTAAGAAAATATGCACTATAGGAAACAAAAGGTACACTGTCGGTAAGAAAAGATACACTGTCGACAATAAAAAATATACTAAAATTATCAACACATTGTCAAAAAAATCAAATAAAAATTATCAACTAATAACAATCTCAAATTATCTTATTCATAAAATAACTATTAGTTAATAGATATAATAATTACTAACATTATTACTATATTGAAAGTCCTCAACATCAAGAATCCAATGAATAAGAATATGATCTTCAGATACTATTACTATAAGAATTTAACCCTTACCTAATAAATGGTATTGTTCTCATTGAATTTGCGGATATTACAATTGATTACTCATTTAAAATTGTAGATGGTGGATGCTATTATATTCTTATTTGGTGATGGGGATTCTTAATGATTTTACATCTTAATTTTGCTCCAATGAATCTTTTATACTATGCAGTGAACCTTTACGTAATTGTAGTGAATATTTTGTAGTGAACTTTTGCCCAATTATAGTGAATCTTTGTCCACTTGGGCGTGGGCCACATGCGTAATGTATGTACCTAGCAAGATACATACATTTGTAACATAAAATCCACCCCCGGCGAAAATATTATCTTAGACATATGTACCTTCCTAGGTACATACGTCACGCGTGCTAGGCACGTTCTCAGATACGCATGCTGCTTAGTCACTTAAATAACAAAAAAAAATATTACTTTTTTGATATTTAGATCAGAGTCACTCACTTAGTCTGCTACCCCCCTTTGCTTTTCTCTCTCCTCCTTGGGATATTTCCTCCCATCTTTCTCCTTACTTTCGCCCATCATTTCCTCCTTCGTTCTCTCATTGTTGTTCAAGTTATTTTCTCTTTCCTAGGGTTTCAATTTTAGCTCATTTTGTTCCTTGGTTGAGGTAATGTTCAAATGTTCTCAATTAATTGATCATCCTTCAACTTATTAATGCATGTTTGCTGATTTTTTTCGAATTTTGTTCATTGCAATTTTAGATTCTTTTAAAAAAATATGGCTAGAGAAGATTTGGACGAGAATGCTCCAAATACGTGTGTTTTGTTTTCTGATTTTTGCTTCAATTATGTTGTTTTTGAGTTTATTTTGGTGTTTGCTACTTGAATACTTAGTTTTGGTGGTTTTCAATTTTATGACCTGTGTTTTCTAGGTTTCAAATTGTGGATTCTTTGGCTGTGTATTGAGGTCATTCTTTGGTTGTGTAAGGTGTAATTAGTTTTATGAGTGTTTGACTATAAGTGTCATGACTGAGATCTTTACAGGTTCTACACAAATTAACCAAGTCATTTCCTCTTCTTTTTTGTTTTTAATCTCCTCCCCATTCATTTCTCTCTTGATTTGTTGGTTATTTTTTCAAATCTAACACTATGATTGAGGAAGGAGATAGGTCAAAAAAGGTCTAAGATCATACTGATCAAGCATTTACTCTGGTCAGGCATTTACTCTAGTCAAGTGCAATTAAGTGATCAGTTTGTGGTCTTAGTGTGTAGTTTTCTAGACGTTTGTTTTACTTGTCCTATTTCATGTCTTCTTGGCCCATTGGTTATGATGATTTGTATGCTTGGTCCATTGGTCCTATAAGTGTATCTAATATCCGCGTGAGTATCTGAGGTTGAGGTGAAAGGAAGACTTCAGCTTGAAAAATGGAATGGAAGTATTTCGGTTTTGCAATGCACAATCAGCTTAGGTTTCACTATGAAGCCATCACCTTGATATATCAGTTAGACTTTGCGAGATAAGCACAAGGTAGATGATCCATTTACAAGGGCTTGCAAAATACAAAACGTTATGACAACAGGAATGTCTTTTTTTTGTAATACATCAATTGTTTAGTGCAATGTCAGTGCTACACTTTACTTCACCTGTCTTGACTCAAAGTTTATTGCTTCTCGTGCTTCCTACCATGAACCTTTGATGTCTTGGTGTTCATGTTTTCTCCATTTTGCAGTCAACCTTTTAATGATGCGCCTAATAGTAAGATTAAAGGTTATTTTTACTTGAATGCTTTTTAATTTTTCTCATTGATAATAGTGATAGAAGGAAGAAGTGGATAAAACATGTGGCATCTAAGCGATCAAAAAGAAAATGCTCAGAAGAAGGTATATTGGCATGCTTCATATATTTTAGTGGCATGCTTCATATATTTTAGTCACAAAACTTTATATATTAGTGTGATTCCAATATTTTATTGATAAATTTCTGATATTGAAATTGGAAAAAGATAGTGGAGGAGCAGAATCAGGAAGCTGATATTAATAAGGAAGATATTAAGGTAGATGATATGGGCACATGTATGTTTTCCAATAAATTGATATTATATTGAATATTTATATGTGTGACTAAAAGGCTTTTTTTTTATTTTTTAATTGTAGAGGGTGACTCCGAGCAGCAACTAAAAGCTCATCAAATTATGGAATTTGATCCTACCAAACTAAGGACAAGAATGTCTACTTACGGATTATTTAGCTTTCTTTCTAGTATATTGGATGAGCAGAAGATAGATATAATTGAGCTTAGGTTTTGATTTTTTTTGACTTTGAGAATTGATAAAATCTCCTCAAAGTTAGCTAGATGGCTTGTTAAAAACTTTGATACATGTAGGCGATCAGTGAATTAGCTAGTAATGACGAGTTGAGAACTATAGAAGAAGGTGTGTATTTGACAATAGGGTTTCCGAGGGGATGTAAACCTATCAAAGAAGCAAAGAAGAGTGACAAGGGAGATTATAAGAGGGTGCTTGATGAGTGGAAGGATCAATGAGGCAGTGCATTGCCTAAGACACATCAAGTTCTTGCACAAATGAGGACTCAAAGGTAAGGGAGTGATCTTTTAAAGAGAAACTTTGTTGTGTATGTTGTTTTTACTCTTGTCAAGGGACAACAAACAATGAAGGTCAATCATATTGTGCTCAGAAGTTTAGTGAATCTGAAAGAGGTGAAAAACCTCAATCGGTGTGAGTTTACGTTGGATAGCTTGATTTCTTGCATGGACAAGTTGAAAAGGCAACCAAAAGGTGCATAAAGAGGCCCTATTTTATTTGTAATGGTAATGGTTTTACTTATATATTTATGAAATTGGTATTTATTTTTATTCTTATCTTTATTGAAGTTCATGCATTACTAACTTCTTTTTTTCTTTTAATGTTTGGTTATACTTGTGCTATATGGATCATGTCTTGTGCAAAAAAAGACAGATTGGTAGAGAACTTCCTATTTTATCAAACTGGACTAGCAACGATATATGGGCTAGAATGAATTTCGAGTTGGAGAGCTGTCAAGACTTCGATAAGGGGATTGAAGGATGACAGAATTAAGGCACCTGCAACACCAACTCTATATATCTCCATAAAAAAAGAAAAAGAAGATATTAGGGTAAAAAAGGTTCTATTTTATCCTTCAAGTTTTTTTAGTGAACCTTTTTTCCTTAATTAGTGTACCTTTTCGCTATTGTAGTGCATTTTTTATCTTCTTCAATATCTGTCTGCTACTATAATTTGTGATTCTTACTGTTTGTCTTTTTACTTTGTGGTTGGATTTTAACTCATAAACACTGAAGAACTTTGAGTTATCAAAATTTGAAAACATTAGTTGATTGTGGAAGCATTTGTTGAATTAGTGCATTAACTAAGTTTGTTCCTATGATACAAGAATTATTCACAACAAAATAACCCATTTCTCTGCTTTATTTTCACATGCTCTTTACCTTATTTTTCAACTAAGTGTTTATGATAATAATATTGGTTTCAAAATAAATTTTGATTTGAGAAATTTGAGATTAAAGTTCTAGTTCAGACTGGCAAAGGGATTAAACATCCTGTGGGTAAAAATTGGTTTTCTATTTAGGCAAGTTTTAATTTGAGGATGATATCTGTGTCTGTATAAATAGTTGTTACAGTTGTTAGATGGTGGTAATTTCGTCATCTCCTAGTTCTGCACGTGATGTACCAGTAGCTTCCCTTCTTGTTAACTGCATTTAAAATCTATTTTTAAAAAAGAGAGTCAGTCTTCTTATTGGGAGTTGTTGTAGAGTCAGCCTTCTTATTGATGCAACACAACACAAGACATGTTACTAGACCATCCTTTTTTCCCTTTTTTGTGCAATTACTGCTACCCAAATTAGCAAATACTTGTTAAATTCTTGCAATCCTCATTCTTCGAATTACTTACTCTTGTGTCCCACTTTCGGCAAACATTCAATCTAGGCAACAATCCCAGATTCTCTAGGAAGCTCTAAATAACCTTTTTGGTACATTGACTAAATGACTGACATTTAAACAACGCATGCATGTGAATGTTCTTTAGCCCCATAGTGGCAGACAATACCCCTGACTTTCATATATACTAGTCATGTATGATTTGATGATGTGTAATTGAAGATATAAACCATGTAATTGCTTAAGTATTCTCAAAGGTTTCCAATGTGCCCAACACTGCTTCCAAGGCCTTGTCACTCTAGCACAACCTTTAACTCCCCCTCCTCCCAAGCTACTCCAATTCAATAGCCCAGTGCAGTGTATCTTTCTCGCATGCAATGTACCTACAGTGTATCTTTTCTCCCTTGCAGTGTATTTTTGTTTGTTACAGTGTATCTGTTCTTTGCCTTTAGCGTATCTTTTCTACCTTACAGTGCACCTTTTTGTTTTTGCAGTGTATCTTTTTTCTTTTTCAGTGTTTTCGTGATCTGTTTTATCATTTGAACTAATTGTGATGTGGGTGTGCAAATGATTTCAAGATCACTGCAGAACTTTGCACACTCCATAATTAAGGTTGTGGATGTTGTGAGTGAGGCACATCAGATGTTCCCAGCAATTACCCAAATGGACAAAGTTCGGGGTGTTTTAGTGGAGATATTGAGTAATTGCTCGAAGCTGGGAACATTCAAGGACACAGCCGGTCCCTCCTAAACACAACCTAGAGATGCTAATATTGGACATCAAGCAACTCCTTCTAGTCAAGATAATGAATTATTTATAAGTGATCCATTATTTTGGGATGCATGTGTCAAATTAGCGAAGACTTATGAGAAGACTAATTAGACTGCTTGTCCAGGAAACTTCACACCACCTTGGGTTTGATTTAGGGTTTGGTTTTAGGCTTTCTCAGTCAGTCCAAATTGACATCCCTAACCAAGGTGGAAGTGGGGGTGTAGAGGGTACTGGATCTGATACTCAATCTGACCCTAATGCTTCTATGGAAAAGAGTCCCCAAGCCCAAATGGAGATTTAGCTGGAGATTGCTTGCCCCCAAGGAAGAAGATGTCTACCCCTCATTTTAGATCTCCGTTTTTTGTAAGACACATCGATGCCTTGAAGTCTATGGCTATTAGAGAAAATCAAGTTTCTGATTGGGCTTTTCTCACTTTGGATGAAGTTCACTATGATAGGCAATATTACAAGCTTTATTTTTATTTTTATGATTTTTGTATTTGTATATTGATTTATGTTTTTAATTTTTGTTGTTTTTAATGGGTTTTTTTGTTTGTTTGTTGTAGTGAGCTGTTATGCGTAGATGCGAATTTCAACATCACTGTATCTGTAATTAGGACTCTAGGTTGTGGAGATTAATCACATCCTAGTGTTGTTGATCTATTCATTTATTTGTTGAATCATTCTGAAAAGTTGAAGGACCCTCAATCATTATCATCAAGGTTCTTTTTTTCTTATAATGCCTATGTAAGTATTTTTTTAATAATTTTTAGCTTAAATATTTAAATTACATCTTCTTCTTTCTCCAAACTTCTTTCTGGTTATTGATGATGTAGACGGAATTATTAGATGGGGTGCTAAATTTTCTGCTTCTAAGTATAAAAACTTCAAGCATATTTTGGACAATGAAATTCATATGACTTATTGGCTTGATTTTTCAAACTCATAGTTGGTAAGCTTGTATAACAATAATATTCTATCTTCATGTCGATGATTTAGGGATTGGTATCAATATTAAGTGCATGTGTGTGACATGTTCTAATGCTTCATTGTACATGAATGATGAAAGGTATATGTGCTATTAAACTGTATACTTATATTGTATAGCATTCCTGTCTCATGAGGATGTGGTATGGGTGAAATAAATGTGTATATGATGGATGTTTATATGTATAGCATTTTCTAGTCTTCTTTGCGGAGTGACCTATCTTCCATTTGTGATTACTGAAGTCTGAGACACTAGAATGTTTGCCTGCAAACTGGTTCATTTTTAGATGTATGGACGGACTCTTGTCGACCTAGATGTGTTTCTTTTTTGCAAAAGTGATCTTTACCACATCACTTTGACATTCCTGTCTTATAAGCCATAACTTGAACAATGATCTTTCACAAACACATGCTAATTATTAAGTCAAAGTGTCTCACTATTGCTGGTTGGGCTTTAATATTCTGTTTAATTTGAGAGTTTTATCCTCTATTTAATTGTGTACATGTGCTTATAGCGGTGTTGATATGCATATATTCTTTCCCATGTTTCACAATGGATATTACTTTGTCGCGCACTTCAACTTCTTGGCAAATAAGGTGGAGATTATCCATTCTGTTAGTCATAACAATGTGAAAAAATGGAAATAATGCTATTCTTGCTTGTGTCAACCTCTTGGTAATTTTCTATCTTACCTTTTTCTCCTTTAGTATTCTAATCCTCTAATATTTGAAATTACTTATTATAAATGTATACTACTTTTTCCCTAGGTTCGATGCTTTTCAAAGTATTTTTCTGATAAAATCCACAAATTAGGTAGGGGTAAAACTATTTCTGTGTAGAGTTTACCATTAGAGCAACTAAAACTACCTTAGATGTAAGTTTCAAGAGAAGCTTATTGTAACGCCCCGAAAATTTCAGTTACTAATTTCGATTAATGTGTGAATGCGTGTTTTATGTTTATGTATTTTATGTGTTTTATTTTAGATATATATGTGTGATTTAAGTTCATGTGATTTTGTTTGGGGAATAATTAGTGGAATTATTCTGGTTATTAAGATTTTGCTTTTCAAAAAAAAAAAAAAGAAAAGAAGAAAGAGGGGGAAAAAAAAGAGACTTGACCCCAAAAAAAAAGAAAAAAGAAAATGAAAAGAAGGGCAGGGGGATTTTTTTTAGGCGTGAGAAAGAAAAGGGGGGGTTCTCTGCTTCTCAACACACACACCACACACACAGAGAGTCGAGAGGAGAGAGAAGAAGAAGAGAAGAAGAAGAGAAGGAGGAGGAGGAGAAGAAGAAGAAGAAGAAGGAGATTTCGATTTTGATTTTGAGTTGTGACTAAGGTGAGTAAGTCTTACTTTTTTCAAACCCTAAAATTGATTAAGGGAAGAATAATTTGAGATTCCTATTCGAATTTTGCAAAATCAACTACGAATTGAAGTTGGGAATTTGATATCTTAGGGTTTATGAGATTCAAACCCTAAATTCAATTGTTAGAAATCCACCCTTAAAAGTTGTATGTTTATTTGTGATTTTTGAATTCTATGGATGTTGTGAATTGATGGATATGTTGTGAATTCGTCCAAATACGTGCTAAACTATGGATTTTAGGATTGGTTACTTGTATTTGGTTGAACAATATGGTAGAAAAATAGGGTGGATTTTCGGATTTTGCTGCTAATGTGCTACTCTCGGATTTTCTGGGAATTATTGGCTTGTTGAAAAATTCTGACATTTTTACTGTAGGTTACCAATGATATTGGGCAATTTCCTGCCAATGTTCGTGAATTTTTGATGTGTGGTTTGTGAGTTACGCATTTTTGATCGAATCTGCCCTGTAATTTCATGCTGAAATTCAGTTGATGTTTTGAATTATTGTGGGCCATTGGGTTGGATAAAAATTATGACATTTTTACTGTAAATTAATGTGGATGTCTGAAAAATCTCTGTAAATTTTAATGAATTTTGGATGTGTATTTTAGGAGTTATGAATTTTCGATTGGGACTGTTCTGTTTTGGATGCATGGTTTTCGGTTATTGTTTTAATTTTGTTTTGAAGGACTTGCTTAGAGAAAAAATTATCAAAATATTACTGTACATTCCTCATGGTAGTTGGTGTTTGCTGGTAAATTGTTGTGAATTTTGGTTGTGTATGCTAAAAGTTATGAATTTTTGAGTTTAATTCACATATTTTTGAGTATTTTGACTGACTGTTTGAATTTCTTGGAATGATTGGCCAGGACAAAAATCATGAAATTAATATATTAGAATCTATATGTTATTTGTCAATTTCCTGCAAAGTTTGGTAATGATTGGATGTGTATGCTGTGAGTTATGAATTTTTGAGTTAAAGTACCTTGTTTAGTGTAATTATGGGTTATTTGTATGTTTAATCCATAAATTAGATATGAAAAGGCCATTGTTGAGCTTCCTAAGAATTCTGATTGTGTGATGAAGTTTGGGAAAATTATGAAAAGTATTTTGAGTTGAAGTATGCTCTATTTTGATTATGTTTTTGGTACAATTGTGGAATTGAATTTCTTTGAAAATAAAAATGTGATTATATGATTTTATTAAGTTACGTTTTTGGGGAAAGAGATCATGTCTTGACTGAGGCTATTACAGAATTTTCTAGAGCTATGACCATAGTAGTGACTGTCGTTATGTTCAGGTCGCCTAGTGGGAGAGGCTATAACCAATCCCCTGGGATATGAATGTCGACCTTGTGTATGTGTGTGAGCCATGTGGGTCCCTAATAAGGAAGGTTTCGGCCTAAACTTACTAGGATATGAATGCGATTCTATGGTTTGTGTTATGGGCAGTTCACGTCCTTTAGAGCATTGAGTGCCTGGTTGGGACCATATGAATGAGTTGCGACTGGTCCACAATGGGTTGGTACCATATGTTTGAGCCGTAGCTGGGCCACCAGGATGTGTTTGTCACCTCTACATTGTGATGGTTCTTTGGGTGGGTCATGAGTTGATTTCCTCTAAACCAAAAGTTTTGCATTCAGTTAAGGATATGTGATGTGCTGTGAAATTGGTTTGGATTTGGATTTGGACTTTGGATATGTTATGAAATGAATTTGGATTTTAGTTTTGGATTTTGGTTTTGGATTTGAATATTCGTTCAAGATATCATATCTATGAGTTTGTGTGAATCTTGGAAATGTTACGTGTTCCTGGCTTGTCTGTGAACTTTTGTAATAATGTTGCTTTATGGTTATGGGCGGGTCATTAGCCTGCTTAGTGGACTTTGCTTTCCTTTGGACTCCAGTGAGGACTATGAGCCCAGAGGACATGATTGGTATGGGACAATCATAATTAGTCTAGTGAGTAGACTAACAGTAGGGTTTGTTTAGGGACTTAAGTAAGAACGAGGATCCTTAAATCGTACCTGGTATGGGACAGGTACGACTAAGTTAGTCTAACTGCCTACCTCTTGACAACTATGTGTGTGCGTGAAGTTCGGACACATGTTGGATATGAAAGGCATGCGTTTATTTCGATTCCTGAAGTATAAGTATGTTCTCTTATCGCCTTCTATATGTTATACGATATGTTATGTCTATATGCTATGAGATATATGCACTGTATGAGATATGTGTACTATGTGATTATGTGTTAACCGGTTAATGTGCAAAGTGTAACAACGGGGAAGGTAAGGATTATTCACTGGGCTCGGGGAGCTCATGACCTCACAATTTTTTTCAGGTTTTGACAGCAAAAAGGCACCACAGGAGCATCAAGAGAACATATTTGGAACTGTAGGGCTCGTTGTGTGTATATGTTATGGATTATGTTTAGTAAATACAGTTCTGTATTTTGATTCGGATATATATAAGAACGTTATGGATACGGTTTAAGTATGTATGAAATGCATGTTTTAGTTTGACCATCCTGAACTTTAGTTCGATTTCGATAAGAGCTTCCGCTGCTATCGCCTATGAACGGGTTAATTAAGGTTAAGAAGTTTAAATAGCCTTGAGGATGTTCCTTCTGGGACTTCCACGGCAGTGACGCGCCTGCCTCCTTCGGGCGGGGCGTTACAGAAGTAGTATCAGAGCAATACTCCTGCGACCTCTGACCTATAGGGCTTGTGTGCGCATGTGATTGACTATCTATTTGATTATGTGCATCTATGTGATTCTGTGCCTTAGGTGTGCTCTACGTGACTTGAGTTTCAATGTGAATTTGTATGACATGGAAATTGTGATTCGAAAATTGGTGATGATGAGTTTCGAGGATGAAACTTATTTTAAGGGGGGAAGGATGTAACGCCCCGAAAATTTCAGTTACTAATTTCGATTAATGTGTGAATGCCTGTTTTATGTTTATGTATTTTATGTGTTTTATTTTAGATATATATATGTGATTTACGTTCATGTGATTTTGTTTGGGGAATAATTAGTGGAATGGGCTATTAGAAAGTTTGAATGAATTACTTAAGGTTGCGGGTTAGGGTGAATATACGAGAATGGATAAACCCGTTTATAAGCGGTTGTGTTGGAAGTTTATGAGTTCAATCAAGGCCAATTAGAATGCCTATTACCAAAACTGACCCATTCACATTCAATTCCAATTATTCAATAGGACCTTTGGCACAGACCTAGCGAAATTCAACTACCAGTAGAGACTCCGACATAGTGGTGTTTAGACCCCTGCATATGCAAATTTCAATGAACAAAAATTTTGGGTGGAAATCACTTGTGATAAGCACACACAAGTGAAAGACAACTCGGGGAGTTATGTGGCTTATAGTGCTAGTGGCTTTAAGGCCACTTCCATTTATAACCCCACCCTTCGATATCTTCACCGCCTCAAGGCCAAGACTATATTCACCAGACGCGAGAGTCAAAACAAAGCTGCACTGAGTAAGGTTTTCTTCTTGTGGTGCATTCTTAATGATGAAAGCTTTGATACAGGGGCTTTTATCCTCCATTAGTTGCTCTCGTAAGCTTCAGCACCTAAGTTCCCCATTGCTTGTGGAGGCATCATTTCAGCCCTTACATATGCTTGGGAATTGGAGCCTCTCATTAGGTGGTTCACTCTAGTGTTCTTAGGGGGGCGGCTAGATTTAGCCACTTACATCAACACAAAGATGTTCAAAATGGAGGGTGGGCGATTGCTTATGAACCACCATGGTATACTCCTTTCTCCCCTCCCAAACCCCACAAAAACCACTTGTTCCGACCCCTCTAATTGGGCATATGATGATGATATTGACATAAAGATGTATAAGGATGAGCCTCAAGCCCAAGGAGGGAATGTTGGTGGCTGTGAGGGGTGTGCTAGGAGTTCTAGGGCCCAGGCCCTCCTACCTGAGGAGCGATATGACCCCCTTTAACTAGGAATCGTACTGAGGCGGCTTCTTCGGGCTTCAATGAAGCCCATTTCTACCAGTACATGGACTACCATTTCTCTCGCCTCAACTTGAGGCTCGATACAATTGATGAGCATCAACGGAAACACACTCACGATCAACAAGAGTTGTTCCATCGGCAAATGGAATTTGATTGCTGGTAATAAAACATGGAGCACCATGTGTATTATGCATATGAGCACCATGGTTGGCCCTACCCTCCACTCGATTGAAGGCCTAGCAGCCCTCTTGGCTCTTATTGTTGGTTTGTAAGTTCCCCCTCCCTTTTCCTTTGCTCTCCTTAGATGATTATAGATTGGGGACAATGCATGTCCTAAGCATGGGGAGGGGGGCTAGCAAGCTCATGTGTTAGGGGGATTATGTGGTGCGAGAGTGCTTGATCTTGAAATGGGTTTTTCTTCTTGTCATCGGGGGGCATTTCTTAGGACTAGGATCATTGATGAGTTGGTTGGTTTGTGTGGTTGTGCATTTGATGATTGACTACACTAAGAGGTGTTTATGCTTGCACATAGTAGCCTATTAGAATAAATTTAGTTGCAATTTAGGAATCATTGCATACCTAGCATTTGCATGAGTTAAGCATGTAGATTCTACCATTGTATTGTATATATTTGTTTTCTCTTTCGATCTTGAAGAGTAAAGTTGAGGAGGTCATCATTGGGGTTGCAATGTACATTTGTTACCCTACTCTTCATTTCTTTCTTTTGATCTCCCTCTTAAAAAAAAAATAAATAAATAAGTGAAAAATTAAAAAAGGGTAAAAAAAAACCTCCTTCTATGATGTGAATACATGGTGTAAATGTTGACTAATTAGCTTGGTTTCACACTTGAGTTGTGGTATTTGCTTTGGTTATTGAAGCATGATAGTGTGAGCTTTCTTTGGTGATCATTTCGCCTTGTGTGCATGTTTTAGTCTTTGAGACCCTTTTGGTTTGATTTGGAGGGGCTTAGCCAGTAGTTAACTCGTAGGATAAATAGATGTCACCGAGGCAACTTGATTCGTGAGTTTTGAGCCTTCATGTGAATACTCATTTTTAGTGGTTCTTTCTCTTCTTTTTGTGTGGTTCACTATTGATTGCAATGATAAAACTTGGTCTTGTCCTTTCCAAAACTACATTAGACAATACGCACCATTTGATATGATTGAGAAATTCCTTGTTATTTTACTCCACATAGCCTAAAAAGTCACCTAAATGATGTTAAAACCCTTTTGCTCACTCGCATTGAGCCTTGCCCATTTTTGTTGTTTCCACACTCATTTCACCCTTCGCCTATTTACGTCTCCTACCCTCATGCCATAGACGTTAGTGGATTAACACTTTTCATAATTATGGGGTTTGCCTTTTGAGTTGGAACATCTTTGGGTATATGTTGTGGCAAGTTGTGTTTGAAAAGGGAAAGAAGGGAAGCTGGAACTTCCTTGACCAAGTGCCTAGCATCAAGTCCCTTGCTTTAAGCTTGCTCCAAAAAAAAAAAAAAGAAAAAAAGACAAGACAATGAAATAAGAAAAGCTTTTGAAACTAAAAGTGAAAAAAAGAGTAAGCTTCTTAGCATGCCCAAAAAAAAGAAAAAAGAAACGAGGAGAAAGCTTGTGCAAATGAGATTTTTGGCACGATGATTGCATTCCAAACTGAATAGGCTCATTCCTTAAGTGTTCAAAGTGAGTTGTGGGTGTGAAGTAATGTTTCTCTTCTATTTCTTTATTGTGAAAAGTGTTCTCGCTCCCTAGCCCTAGGGCTTTTTAGTTCCACTTATCCCAAAAGATCTCCCCCCTTCTCACCCTTATTGAAGAACCCTGTTTTAACCCTTTTAAAGTCCTCTTGGATAAAGTGCGTGCGTTTTTGCTCCATTGGTGGAGGATGAGGGCCCGTCCAAGCCTATCGCTTTTGCATGATTGTTTGGGTAATGAGAGTACACATGAACATATTTAAACATTTGTAGAGGGAAGTTTCACTTGACCTGTAATAGTCCGACCCTAAAATATGTTTATTCATTTTATTTTATTAATCCATGTGATTAATTTCATTTCATTTACATCCTTTCTTTTATTATCCCAATTGGACATTTAATTGGACATTTCTAAATGGGCCCTCACTTTGCAATTCGGGATTTTGTTGTAGTTAAATTTTGGAGATCGATTTAGGCCTTGATATTTATGAATTTAACGATTTAATTTTTTTTCATGACACCACAACCATTTAAGCTCGAGTTTTGGGGGAAAAAAAATTCACAAGCGCACTCGGTTTCAGTTCTTTTTCTAAACCCGAGCTCGTTTAAGGCCGATTTCGACCCAACAAGACTTGACCCTCATTTGTTTAGCTAAACTCTCTTAATTAAGTCTTAATTAGGCTTAGCAAAAGTGGCTTTTCTACTTTTATTTTCAGCCAAGCAAAAGCCAAGTATAAATTTGCAAAATATTCACTTAGCACTAAGTAATTTCAAGGCACTTTCTCTCTCCTATTTTTCTCCTCCTTCTCTGTAAGTCACGGCCAGCAGCAGCAGCAGCCCTCCTAGCCACCTTTTAACCCCCAAACAACCACCAAACATCCACCACTTACCACCCCCAACCACCCCTCTCACTCCCACTAGCATCAAAGATCATTCTTACCTCTTTTTCAAGCACAAATTGAGTAATTCCTTCACCTCTTATGATGATTTTGTTGTTGGTTCTTGATCTTGTTGGGTTTTTCTTCTTGTTTTGGTTATTTTGATGATGGATCATGTTGTTTTTATCGAATTAAGAATCATCTTGGTGATGGATCATGAATTGGATGATGCTAGGATTAGGGTTTCACCTTAGTCATGCAAGCTTCATGTTCAAGTGTTGGTTATTGGTTGTTTTATCCTTGTTTTTGCTTATCTTTTAATATATTGAAGTTTATTATGGTGTTTATGGTGTTTTAAAAAGATGAGAGTGAGTTCAAGTTGACCCAAAGTTAGGGTTTAAGCCATGAATGCATGGTTTGGACCAAACTTGTGTTAAACTTGAGGTATGTGTATATGTGCCTAGAAAATGAGCTTTGTTGGATATAAATTTGAAGTGAAATTGAGTGTGGTGTTTTTGTATGATGTTGGGATGTACCAAAGTGTGTTTACATGCTCTTAAGAAGGGTTTAAGTTAAGGATTGGTGTGAAAAGTGAGAGAACTTACTCAATCAGCGAGGCTGGAATTCCTAGAAAAACAGGACAGTCTTTGAAATAAAACTGGTAATGATCAGCCAGCCAAAAATTATGATTTTTGGTGGGTAGATAGGTCAGCGTGTTAGCTTTAAAATGGCTCTTGAATCGCATTAATCCGAGGTCTGTGGAGAAAGTTATGGTTATTTTACCGAACCTGTGTAGGGTAGACTTAAAACTGACATGTTGATATTCTAGCCCCATTTTAGGAACCCTATCATGGGAATCATGTTTCGTGTCCTGAATGAAAGTTTTAGAGGCCTTCCTAAGCTATTTATATTGGGGTCTTACGTCTCATTTTGGGGTTGGGAGTATAAGTTGTGGATTATTCTTTCCGTACCCTCTTTTCAAGCCCTTATGCTCTAAACTTGCTACCGTGCCTTAAATCACATTTCTATGGTTTATATCGTCATCATTTTGGTTTAATCTATGAACTAGTGTGTAAAAGTTCTTCAGAAGCCAGTTTTATTTGAAATTATCCATTATAAGAACAAGATCGTTTTTGACCTCATGTTCCTATAATGAACTTTTGAACAGAATTAAGGCCTAAGCTTTTATTTTCTTCACTTCAGTGCATCTTATTCCTCTGTGAACTAGCATTTAAAACTTCCAGGTACGTTTATTACCTATATCTTTAGTAATCAGTACGTATTTATCGAAATTATAATATTTTGGTAAGTACATCAATGAATCATTTTAATCAGTGCTTTATCACATAATTAGTGACCCCGTCAGTTATCAGTTACAGGGCATTGCCCTCCAGTTACGCGCGCGGCTTTAGGCCAGGTCCCTCGGTTGGCTTGGCAGGTGTACACCTATTCACAGATCGTAACAGTTACTAAGGGGTGCACTAACAGATAATAATTGGCAATGCAGTTTTATATGCATCTCATTCCCTGTTTTCAATTAAAATGAATTGCAAGCGGACCCAAATAACTCTTCAGTGAATTTTTATCAGTACAGGGATGCATGTACTGAGCTTTAGCTCACAGTTCGAAATATTTTTATGTTTTGTTTTAGAAAAATATTCAGTGAACCGCCCTCAGGCGGGCAGGGAGGCCGAAGTTGATAAATGAGACGGGACCTTTCATGTGATTGGCGGTGTGGGAGAGCTAAGATGCTATCTTAGCTTATTGTGATGCATTTTGGAGTTTTAACTGTATATTCGAACTGAATTATATATTTTGGTGCCACAACTGTATTTTTTTTGGACCAAGTTATGTATCTGGTGTAACCCTTAGGATATAGATCCATTTCTGTATATAACTAAATGGTTTGAGTGATTATGATGGTGAATGCCCCTTTATAGGGTAACCTTTGGTTTTATGGCAAGTTTTCATGTATAACGGAAGCCTTGTCCTTTGTGGACGGCGGTAACGCCCCGTTCATTGAGTTATTATATCTTATTGATAACCTTAAGCAGGTAAATGCAAGTAGGTGAATGCAGGCAATGAATCATGTATATTTGGGACGTTACATGACCATAAAGCGAGGCTTTCTCCGGTCTCTTTTACTAGCCATTAGCAAGCCACCTCCTTCCTTATGTTGAGGATCTCACTTAGTCTTGGTATGCGCTACTAGGCAAAGTGATTCCTAGAGAGTTTCATTCCTATCTTGCTCCCTCGCCTCATCTTTGTTAATTCTTTATTGTGTAACTTTGCTTGTTGGTTAGCCTTCATTGCCGTGCCTGTAAAGGGAGTTTAAAAGATCAATTTTCCCATTCATGCGGTGTCAAGTTAAGCTTGCTTGAGGACAAGCAAGAGCTAAGCATGGGGGAGTCAATAAACCTCAATTTTGACTAATTCCATGTAATAGCTTAACCCTAAATTATTCAATTATGTTTATTTATTTAATTACCTCATGTTCATATTTTTTTCTCACATTTATTTATCGCATTTATTCACCCCGGTGGGGAAAAATTTATTTGGGCCCTCACTTGGAAATTCGAATTTTATTTGTTTATTTAATTTATTAACGTAAAACTTTGGAAGAATTGATAGTAGGCCCTAATAAGTTTAATCTACATAATTTGTTTTGTTTTCCGTAACATTACAAAAAATGTTAATTTTGAGTTACGCAAAAACGTTATCGTTACGAAGTGTTTTATTCCTGAATCCAACTTTTTTCGGCCCAATTTAAAGCCCATCATGTTTGCTTCTTAACTAACTAATTACCATGATTAAGCTTAACCATGGTTAGCCAAAAAGTCATTTTCTAGTTAAAAACTCAGCCAAGATGAGTTGATTAGTTAAAAAACACAACTCAATCCAAAACACACTTTCCCTCTCTCCTTTCTCTCACCTCATGGCTAGCCAGCCTCCAGCAGCATTTGGGTGTTTTCTGACCCGTTTTTCGGCCAGCCCTTATGGTCTCCGACCCCCCTGACATACTAGTACCTCTATCCACCATCCTCTATCATAACAACCACTAAACATTACATCCATCTCTACTCATTTTCAAGCAAAGTGAGTAATCTTGAACTTGATCTTGTTGGTTTTGCTTTCTACTTTAGTTTTCATTCTTGCTTTGGTATTTGTGATCTTTGATCATGATGTTTTGATAATAAATAAGAGTTATTTTGGTGTTGATCATGGTGGAGTGGGTTAGGGTTAATCCTTAATCATACAAGCTTGATGTGAAAGTGTTGGATTTTGATTGTTTTATCTTTGATTTAGTCATCTTCTAACCTATTGGTGTTTATGATGATGTTTTTGGTGATTCGAAATGAGTTAGAGTAAGTCTAAATTGGCCATAAACTAGGGTTTTGGCAAGTAATATATGGTTTGGATTAAACTAGCTTTAAGCTTGGCTTATGTGCGTATTTGATTGAAAAATAATCTTTATTGGATATGATTATGAAGTGAATTTGAGTGGTGATTTTATATGATGTTTGAATGGACTAAAGCTTGTTTATATGCTTTTAAGGAATAGTTTAAGTTGAGGATTTGTGTAAAAAGAGAGAGAAAAACTAAAATAGTGAGGGCTAGAAATTTTAGGAAAATAGGACATACTTCGGGATTAAACTGGTAATGATAAGCCCATTGAAAAATTATAATTTTTGGTAGGTAGATAATTCAGTGTATTAACTTTCAAATGTTGAATTGCCTTAATTTGAGGTATGTGGAAAAAGTTATGGTCATTTTACCAAAACTGTGTAGAATAGACCAAACCTAACATGCCTGTGTTCTAGCCTCATTTTGGGAATTCTATTGTAGGAATCAAGCTTGGTGCATCAATAAAAGATTTTTAGGACTTCTTAAGCTTTCTATATTGAGGTTTTGAGTCTCAATCAGAGGTCAGATGATTAAGTTATGAGTCATTCTTTCTAAGCCCCAGTTATGCTATTACTTTTCTTTTACTAAATTATTAGCTATGAAATAAATATTTTTGCTAACCGTATGTTCCTGTATCGATAATTTGTATAGAATCAGGGCCTAATCTATCATTCCTTTCATTTTTATGCATAATATTATTATGTGAGCTTACATTTAAAAATTTCAGGTACGTTTATTATCTGTATCTTTAGAAATCACCACGTATTTATAAAAATTATAATACTTTGGTAAGTACATCAATGAATCAGTTTAATCAGTGATTTATCATATAATTAGTGACCCCATCAGTTATCAGTTACCAAGCATAACCCTTTGGTTACCCGTGCGGCTTTAGGACAGGTCCCTATTGACTTGGCAGGTGTACACCGATCTTCTGATCATAACAGTTACTAGGGGTTCACTATCAGATAATAATTGACAATGCAGCTTCATATTTATTTCATTCCCTATTTTTAATTAAAAATGAATTGCAATACGGGCCCAGTCAGTTTTTCCATGAACATTTAACAATACAGGAATGTATATACTGAGCTTCGGCTCACAGTTCGAAATGTTTTCATATTTTGTTTTAGGAAAGTGTTTAGTGAATCGCCCTCAGGTGGGCAGGATGGCTGAAGATGATAAGTGAGACAAGAAGTTTATATGGAATGGTGGTGTATTATTGTTGAGATGTTTATAACACTGTATTGTGATATATTCTGGTATGAAAACTGTATATTTTATCAGAATTCTATATTTTGGTGTAATCCTTGAGATGCTTGAATGGTTTTAATGTTAGAACAATTTTTGTATTTATCTAAATGGTCTGATGGGTTGTGGTGGTGTGAATGCTTTTGATGGTAAATATTGATTATTATAGTTAAGTTTATCATGTATAAGCAAAGCCTTGTCTTTGCTGGACGGTGGTAACGCCTAATCATTTAGGTTATCATGTCTAATTGGAAAAAGTAATGAAAGAATCACAAACAGTGATTTATGTATATTTGGGGTGTTACTGATTTGGTATCAGAGCAAGGTTGAGATTTTCTTTGTGGAATGTGGAGTTTAGAAATAAGAGGATGAGAGTGGTTGGTAGTGAGGTTCATTGTATACTGCTAGAGTAATATTAGAAGTGCAGTAACGATATTAGAAATACAGGTTGCTTACATTAGCATGTTCCTTAATTATGGTTATGTATGCCCCTTGGGGTGCGGCCTTTCCCCGGACCCTGCGTGAACGCGGGATGCTTGTGCACCGGGATGCCCTTTTTAATACCTCTCATATATGTCTTTTCTTTGTTAGATAGGCCCTTATAGTGCTAATATGATGTCAGGTGCATCTATGGCTGCTCGGATCGCACTGCTGCATGCTAGTATAGAGGCTCATGCATAGGATCCTTTCTCTGAGTTTCACAATATTACGGTCCGTGCACATAGACTGCTTTGGTCCTTACCCACAGTTGATCCGTGGGTAGAGTTTAGGCTCCGTTATCATCACTATATGGTAATAGGGAACCAAGGTTGGGACGGACATAGGTTTCAGGCCCGGGGGGCTTGGATGACTATCGCTACTGAGTTGTTGTTGAGGGAGGAGTTTGAGCAAAGGGGGATTACTATAGAGACTCTACAGAATGTCTTTCCATTATATTAGGCACATCCCCTGCCTGCAACCCTAGCACCAGCACAGGAACCACCCTCTCCGCCCGCACTAGGTACCCTACTAATGCCTGACAGTCCTGGGAGGCTCATGTTGTGATAGACCTCCCTGATACACTGAAGAAAGCGGTGGTTAGTTATGAGGACGAGGGCCATCCGGAGGAGGATGATGATCCCGAGGAGGATCAGGATATTGATGAGGCAGTGGTAGAGTAACAGTGGGATCAGGAGATTGGCGAGATGATAGTGGAGTAACAGGTTGAGCAGGAGGTTGGTGATGCCGAGTCAGAGGCATCGACTAGCAGCTTCAATTTAAGTGAAGAGCCTAATGATGAGTTCGACCCATATTATGATCCATCTAAGGATCGTTAGGTGGTTCTAGGGGTTTATGTTAATTGTTTTTTTTAGCCCTGTTTATTTATAACATGATCGGTTTGGATGAATGTATTTTGCGTAGGGTATGACATTGTATATAGTCAGTTAGATCCTCTTCGATCGTGATGACATGGTCCATATCTCTTTTTGGTCATGTGACGGACCTAGTGTCTTAGGGCTAGTTAGTGTCTGGGCTGGAGGTAGGAGTCAAAACTGACTTTGTTTAGTCAGTTAGATGTAATATGTTTTGCTGATCTTGTGTATAAACAGGCAGTTATGTATGTAGATAAGCAGTTATGAAATGATATACTGAAGCTTTGGGTTTGTTTTCAATAATCTTTGAGTTATATTAAATGTATTTGTTAGACATGCTTATCTTATACATTTGAGTATTCCAGTGATTGAATTGTCTCGTTTAATGTATGACCAGAATGTCCGAATCAGTGCGCAACAATGCAGAGGTTCATATGGAGAAAATCTCGCATCATGGCTAGGGATCGGGTGATCAAGCCTCCCATCATGTGCCACCAAATTTTTGCCAATGCCACCAATTTCTTCTGAGTTAGCTAATAATATTCAGGACCCGAACTACTGGCCGGCCTTAGTCGCTGAATTGATGAAGCAGATTCCCCAAGTACCTACTGAAACCCCTCCTAAAGAAGATAAATTAGCTGATAGTGTAGTGCAACGCAACCCTAAAATTTACGATGGAACTTATGATCCAGTACTATTGGAGGAATGGACAAGGAAAATGGAGAAAATCTTTACAGTGGTAGAAGTACTAGAAGAAAAGAAAGTAAACATTGGGACGTATTATTTGACTGGTGAAGTTGATATTTGGTAGAATACTGTTAAAGATAAGCTCGTAGTGCCTGAATTCACCTAGAGTAAATTTCTGAGTGAGTTAAGGGCAAAATTTTACCCAGTTGTAGTCTAAAGGCAAAAGGAGAAAGAGTTTATAAAGCTGAAGATGAGTGGCACCATTATTGTGATGCAGTACGCCAGTAAATTCACAGAATTATCCAGGTTTGTTCCTGAATTTGTATCATCTGAAAGGTTGAAGATGAGAAGGCTTGAAAAGGGTTTGGCTTTTTATATTCGAAATCAGTTAGCTGGGTAACTAATTTTAACTTACCAAGAATTATATGAGGGAGTGACAGAAGTGGAGCGAGTAAAGATCGAGTTGGGAGCACTGAATCCAATCAACCAAAAGAGAAAGGGGTTTGAGCGAGGAACTTCAAGTGAGAGTGTGAACCAGAAGAAACCTTCTCCTGCTCCCCCCAAGAGCCGTGTTGTAGGCTCGGCAGCGCCCTGTGCGAAATGCAGCAGAACAAATCACACCACCCTTAAATGTCGAGTAGGAACTAATAAGTGCACGCGGTGTGGAAGCCCTGAACACTTTATTGCTGCATGCCCCTGAAGATGAAGGCTGTGGACAAAGGTGCAGCAAAACCCTTGGCCCCACCTCGCCAAGGGGCCCCACCACTAAGGCCTATAGCAGTAGGATGCGCGTATGTAATGAGTAAGAAGGAAGCTGCCACCTCTGGTACGGTAGTCACTGGAACTCTCTTTTTAAATTCAAAGCCATTTTATGTATTATTTAATTCGGGTGCTACTCATTCATTTATATCCACTCAATCTGCCATACAATTGAACCTGGAAGATAGGAGGACAGAAATCAATTATAAGATCAAGCTACCTAATGATATTGTAATTGAATGCTCTATTTCCTATAAACTTGTTCCCATTACCATTGGTAGAACCACCTTCTTTGTGAATTTGATTCAATTTGATTTGTTTGATTTTGACATCATTCTGGGAATGAATTGGTTGCACACCTATGGAGCTAAGATTGACTGTGAGGATCTTAAGGTTATTTTGAAAGATGAAAAAGGGAGAGAAGTATTCTTCTATGAGCAGAGAAAGGAAAAATCCTATCCCTTGATTTCTGCTATGAAAGCAAGTAAGCTATTATGTCAAGGGTGTATGGGATATTTAGTGTTATGCTATTGACATCGAAGTAAAAGAAGAGAAAGCTGGAAATATTCCCATAGTCCGTGAATTTGAGGATGTTTTCCCTGAAAAGTTACGAGGATTACCCCCGCAGAGGAAAATTGATTTTGGAATTGAATTAATCCCTGATGCCCAACCTATTTCCAAGCCTCATGTCGTATGACCCCAACTGAGCATAAGGAACTGAAGTTCAATTAGATGAGCTGTTGCAGAAAGGCTTTATGAGGCCAAGTGTGTCACCATGGGGTTCCCCAGTGTTGTTCGTAAAGAAAAAGGATGGAACTTTAAGGATGTGTATTGACTATAGGAAGTTGAACAAGATCACCATCAAAAACAAGTACCCTTTATCACGAATAGATGACTTGTTTGATCAGTTACAAGAATTATGAGTCTTCTCTAAGATTGATTTGAGGTCAGGATACCATCAACTTAGGATTAAATCTAAAGAGATCCCCAAGACTGCGTTTAGAACTAGGTATGATCACTATGAGTTTACAATGATGCCATTTGGCCTCACCAATGCTCCCGCAGCCTTAATGAATCTTATAAATAGAGTCTTCAGACTCTACCTAGACAAATTATGGTAGTGTTCATAGATGACATTCTTATCTATTCTAGGGACAGAGATAAACATGCTGATCATTTGAGGATGGTCTTACAAACCCTGAGAGAGCATCAAATTTATGACAAATTAAAGAAGTGTGAATTTTGGTTGGAAGAAGTGATGTTTTTGGGTCATGTGCTTACAAAAGAAGGAATCAAAGTCGACCCCCAGAAGGTGAAAGCAATCACGGAGTGGTTAAGGCCTACTAACACCACTGAGATTAGAAGCTTTATAGGTTTAGTAGGTTATTATCGAAGGTTTGTTAAGGACTTATCAAAAATAGTTTCACCCCTGACCAATCTGCTGAAGAAAGCAAATAAGTTTGAGTGGATCGAAACATGTGAGAAAGCTTTTCAAGAGCTAAGGCAGCAACTAACTACCGCCCCAATCCTAACGCTACCAATGGAAGGTAAGGAGTATACAATTTATAATGATGCTTCAAAGAACGGATTGGGATGTATTCTAAGATAGTAACTTATGCCCCTCGACAGCTCAAGCCCTATGAGAAAAACTATCCTACCTATGACTTGGAGTTAGCAGTCATGGTCTTTGCGCTGAAAATTTAAAGAAACTACTTATATGAAGTACCATGCAAGATTTATACTGACCATCAAAGTTTGAAATATATCTTCACCCAGAAGGAGCTCAACTTGAGGAAACGGCATTGGCTTGAGCTGCTTAAGGATTATGATTTACAAATTCAATATCATCGAGGAAAAGCAAATGTTGTAGCAGATGCCCTGACTAGGAAAGCGCAACGTAACTCAAATACTGTAGTGATTACTCAGTTGAGTCTCTTGAAAGAACTTGAGAACTTGGGAATTTAACTAGTGTCCCATGGGCAAGCACATGTTCAATTATCAGCACTTACCTTACGGTCTTCCATAGTGGAGGAAATTCGAGTGAACCGAGAAAGTGATCCTGAATTCCAAAGAATAAAGCAAAATTTAGAGAAAGAAAAGTCTCCCGGGTTTGTAATAAATGAGGATGGGACCATGTGATTCCAGATCACCTATGTGTACCTCAAAATGAGGAATTAAGAAAATAGATCCTAGAGGAGACTCACAATACTCGCTATCCAGGAGGCATCAAGATGTACAGAGATTAAGGCAATACTTCTGGTGGAATAATATGAAAAAGGAGGTTGCAGAATATGTAGACAAGTGCCTGAGCTGCTAGAAAGTTAAAGCAGAAGATCAGTGTCTCGTGGGTGAATTGCGACCCCTAGAAATTCCCACTTGGAAGTGTAATTCGATCTCAATAGACTTTGTTATGAGCTTACCCCTTTCTACCTCAAAGAAGAATGCTATCTGGGTTATAGTCGATCGGCTTACCAAGCCGGCCCATTTTCTACCAATCAAAGATACCTGGGGAGTTGAAAAACTGGCCCAGTTGTATGTTAAAGAGATAGTCTGACTGCACGGAATCTCCTTAGATATAGTATCAGATAGGGATCAAAGATTCTAAGCCCATTTTTGGCAAGCACTTCAAAAGGCCTTTGGGACTAAATTGAACTTGAGCAGCTCTTATCACCCTGAGACAAATGGGCAAACTGAAAGAGTGAATCAAATTTTAGAGGACATGTTAAGAGCTTGTGTATTGGAATTCCAAGGGAAATGGGAAGATGATTTACCTTTAGTGGAGTTTTTTTTTTAATAACAATAGCTACCAGTCCACCATCAGAATGGGCCCGTTTGAGGCTTTATATGGAAGAAAATGTAGAACCCCATTGTTTTGGAGTGACTTGGATGAAGCATTGATTATAGGCCCTGAAATGATCCAGGAAACTGTAAAAATAATAAGAAGGATTTGGGAGCACATTAAGGTTGCCCAGAGTTGGCAAAAGAGTTATGCGGACAAGAGAAGGTGGCCTTTGGAGTTTCAAGTAGGTGATAAAGTTTTTCTTAAAGTATCGCCAACTAAGGGTATCAAGAGGTTCAGGGTACGAGGCAAATTAAGTCCAAGTTATATTGGACCTTATGAAATTATTGAAAAGTTAAATCCCATAGCATATTGACTGGATCTGCTGGTAGAACTAGAACACGTACATAACGTATTTCACATCTCTCAGCTTAAAAAGTATACCCCAGATCCAAACCACACTATCACTGCGGATTTAGTATATGAATAGCAACCAATTCAAATACTAGATCACAGGATTAAGCAGTTGTGCAACAAGTAGATACCTCTGGTCAAAGTGCTATGGTCAAATCATATATCTCAAGAAGCTACTTGGGAGACTGAAGAGGAAATGAAAGCCAAATGCCCACAATGATTTGAGGGAATCTTGCATTACATGGTAAAGTTATAAGTTTTGAGGGCAAAACACTTTAAGGGGAGAAGGCTATAATGGCCCAACCCTAAATGATTTAATTATATTTATTTATTTAATTAACTCATATTCATGATTTTTTTTCTCATGTCTATTTATCACATTTATTCATCCCGGTGGGAAAAAATTTATTTGGGCCTTCACTTGGTGATTTGGATTTCATTTGTTTATTTAATTTGTTAACGTAAAACTTTGGAAGAATTGATAGTAGGTCCTAACAAGTTTAATCTAGGTAATTTATTTTGTTTTCTGTAGCATTACAAAAAAAATTTAATTTTGAGTTACGCAAAAACGTTATCGTTACGAAGCATTTTATTCTCGAATCTAACTTTTTTCGGCCCAATTTAAAGCCCATCATGTTTGCTTCTTAGGCTAAATAATTACCATGATTAAGCTAAACCATGGTTAGCCAAAAAGTCATTTTCTAGTTAAAAACTCAACCAAGATGAGTTGATTAGTCAAAAAACACAACTCAATCTAAAACACACTTTCTCTCTCTCCTTTCTCTCTCTTCATGGCTAGCCAGCCTCCAATAGCATTTGGGTGTTTTCTAGCCAGTTTTTCGGCCAGCCCTAGTGGTCTCCGAACCCCCCAACATCCTAGTACCTCTAGCCACCATCGTCCATCATTAAAACCACTAAACATCACCGCCATCTCTACTTATTTTCAAGCAAAGTGAGTAATCTTGAACTTGATCTTGTTGGTTTTGCTTTTTACTTTAGTTTTAATTCTTGTTTTGGTGTTGGTGATCTTTGATCTTGATGTTCTGATAAGAAATAAGAGTTATTTTAGTGTTGATCATTGTGGAGTTGAGGTTGGATCATGCTAGGGTTAGGCTTAATCCTTAATCATGCAAGCTGGATATGAAAGTGTTGGATTTTGATTATTTTATCTTTGATTTGGTTATCTTCTAACCTATTGGTGTTTATGATAATGTTTTTGGTGATTTGAAATGAGTTGGAGTAAGTCCAAGTTGGCCATAAACTAGGGTTTTGGCAAGTAGTATATGGTTTGGGTTAAACTTTAAACTTGGTTTATGTGTATATTTGATTGAAAATGATCTTTATTGGATATGATTATGAAGTTAATTTGAGTGTGGTAATGTTGTATGATGTTGGGATGGACAAAGCTTGTTTACATCCTTTTAAAGAATCATTTAAGTTGAGGATTTGTGTAAAACAGAGAGAGAAAAGCTAAAACAGTGAGGGCTAGAAATTTTAAGAAAATAGGATAGATTTTGGGATTAAATAGGTAATGATGGACCCATTGGAAAATTATAATTTTTAGTGGGTAGATATTTCAGTTTGTTAACTTTTAAATGCCTTTTGAATCGCCTTAATCCAAGGTCTGTGGAAAACGTTATGGTGATTTTACCAAAACTATGCAGAATGGACCAAAACTAACATGCTTGTATTCTAACCTCATTTTGGGAATTCTATTGTGGGAATCAAGCTTGGTGTCCTAAATGAAAGATTTTTAGGACTTCCTAAGCTTTCTATATTGAGTTTTGAGTCTCAATCAGAGGTCAGATGACTAAGTTATGAGTCATTCTTTCTAAGCCCCTGTTATGCTTTTACTTTTCTTTTGCTAAATTACTAGCTATAAAATAAATATTTTTGCCAACCGTATGTTCCTACAACGATAATTTTGTATAGAATCAGGGCCTAATCTATTATTCCTTCCACTTTTGTGCATAATATTATTTAGTGAGCTTACATTTAAAATTTCAGGTGCGTTCATTGTCTGCATCTTTAGAAATCAACACGTATGTATCAAAATTATAATGCTTTGGTAAGTACATCAATGATTCAGTTTGATCAGTAATTTATCACATAATTAGTAACCACATCAGTTATCAGTTATAAGGCATAACCCTTCAGTTACCAGTGCGGCTTCAGGACAGGTCCCTATTGGCTTGGCAGGTGTACACCTATCTTCAGATCATAACAATTACTAGGGGCTCACTATCAGATAATAATTGACAACGCAGTTTTATATTTATTTCCTTCCCTATTTTTAATTAAAAATGAATTGCAATACAGGCCCAACCACTTTTTTCATGAACGTTTAACAATACAGGAATGCATGTACTTGGCTTTGACTCACAGTTTGAAATGTTTTCATGTTTTGTTTTAGGAAAGTATTCAGTGAATCGCCCTCAGGCGGGTAGGATGGCTGAAGATGATAAGTGAGCCAGGAAGTCTATATGGAATGGTGGTGTATTATCGTTGAGATGTTTATAATACTGTATTGTGATATATTTTGGTGTGAAAACTGTATATTTTATCAGAATTCTATATTTTGGTGTAATCCTTGGGATATTTGAACAGTTTTGACGTTAGAACAGTTTCTATATTTATCTAAATGGTCTGATGGGTTGTGATGGTGTGAATGCCTTTGATGATAAACATTGATCATTATGGCTAAGTTTATCATGTACAAGCAAAGCCTTGTCCTTGCTGGACGGCGGTAACGCCTGCTCATTTGGGTTATCATGTCTAATTGGAAAAACTAATGAAAGAATCGCAAATAGTGATTTATGTACATTTGGGGCATTACATCCCATATCCCCTTTTTGTTTCTTTTCCCTTATTTCTCCTTTGATTAAGAGGGATTTGAACAAGTTTGCGTCTTTTAACGTCGTTGCCTTGTTTAGTCCCCTTTCTGACTTTTTGTAGGTATTTTTTGAGTTATACAAGGAAGAAGGGCAGCTAGTTCATGGAAACAGGCAATGCGAGAGTAAAGATGGGTCACCGAAGGCCCGAGGGGAGCAAGAAGAAAGTGAAAATTCAAGGCATAGGACAGGTGACGGCCATTGTACAATCGACGGCTTGGCTATCGCTTGCTTGCAAGAAATGTTCCTGAACTAAGAGGTGGCGATGGCTAGCCGTCGCCAAGCCATCTTTTGGCAATGGTCGTCACCCCTTCTCGATTTTTTAGCCTATAAATACTCTGTTTTTCCTAATTTCAAGATAACGCTTAATTCCAACCACTTTCTAGGTTTGATTAAGGTTAGAGCAAAATTAGTATTATTGGTTATTGTTGATTGAAGATTTTAAAAACTTTCATTCTCCGTTCCATTAATCTAAGTTTGTTCTTGTTTCTCTATCTTTTCCCCTTCACTTGGATTTGCTTAGTTTGTTTCATCATGCTTGGTTGTGAATGTTAGATTGTCACAATGTTGATTAGTGAGTAGTTTTCCTCAACTTGGGCTGGGGATTAGGAGTTAGGATGACATAATAAGCTTGGTGTGATTCTGTCTTGCTTATATTTTCATGTTATTTAGGGGCTTCATTCTCTATCCACCAAGTGTTCAATGAAATGCTCAAAAGGATATTTCATCCAATACTTGGGGTAAGATGACTATTCATCCTATGTGGATAGAAGAAGAGAGAACAAGCATAGGGTATGAGAAGAACTCAAGGCCTTGTTAGGTGCAAGGTGGTCATCTTCAATCTTAACCTTCAAGTCCCCATGAAAATAGGTGGGCTTGTGGAATAAGGTTACCTTTACTCACCGAAAGGTGATTTGGGAGGCCCTAAATGAGCCAATCATCCCCTTATGATCATTTGCAAATTAAGCTAAGTTCAGGAACCCATATCTGGCACGCATAAGTAGCAACTAGCGACTAATCCCTCGACCAATGTCCTTCTCCAGTTGAGTTTTTAGACCACAATATTGACTAGTTTTTGTTTCCTTCTCTCTCAAACTTACTCATTGCCTTTCTAGATTCAATCTAAGACTAAGTTAGGTCACCTAAGTCTTGTTCTCAGTGGACGACACCCCAAGTACACAGCGATAAACCATTCACTTGCGGTATAAATTTGAAGCTTATTTCCCTACGAACATTTGGTAAAGAGGATTATTGTCTCAGAGCATATAATTTCACATGATGAGACCAAAGTTAACAAAACTAAAAATTAATTTAATTTTTAATCTTCTTCCTACTACTTATGTGAATGATACCCATTTTTTCGAGGGCACACATAGTTTTATAGATGTTTCATCAAAGATAAGGTCAAATTACTAAGCCCCTTGACGAAATTTCTAGCCAAAGATATGTTTCTTCACTTCTCTAATGGATTTTTGAAGGCATTTACTACATTGAAGAAGAGCATAACTTTTATGCGTATCCTTTGTCCTCTGATTCCCTTGGAACTTACATATGGCATTTCTACTATGCTTTGAGTGGTTGCCCTAGGACCGAATGTGATGTCATATATTATGCAAGTCATACCTTGAATGACCCCAAGTGAACTACATTGTTATCGAAAAAGAGCTTTGAATAGTCATGTCTGGTTTGAAAAGTTTAGACGATAATTAATTGGTTCACATGTGATGGTTTACACTAACCATGCCCTTAAGCTTCTCTTCTCCAAGAAGGATGCAAAATCTAGATTGCTGAGTGAATTCGCTTTTATAGGCCTTTGTTTTGAGAACCTTGTTGCTTAGCCTATCCCTAATCATTGAGGACAAAGAGTGAGGGTCTCTAATTTTCAAGTGCTTTCTTAATGAGTAACTATGCATGGTTCAATCAAAAACATGGTCACTAACTTTGTCAATTACTTAGTAACTAGTGAGATACCCTTGGGATTGTGCAAGCAAAGCTGCTTTATTTCTTTGATGCAAATTTTCTTGTGGAGTAACACTTGCTTGTTTTAAGTATTATTCTCATTATTTTAGGAAGTGACATTGATAACGAGATTAGAAGTGTCACGTCTTTCTATCATTACGAGAGGTATTTTTAGTGGGAAGAAAATAGCTGCCAAGGTCCTTTAATTTTTTTTTATTGTAGCACCCTGAGTATGGTTAGAATTGACCTTAAAAGATTTATTATGACCCACTTCTAAGAACTTCACAATAAGCATGCTTGCTATAGAGAAGTTGTAAAATGGGTGAACCGAAAAAGGTTTTCTAAAGTAGTGGTTGAATAAGGACAAAGCATGCCTAAAAGACTTATGATAATTTATGAGGCCAGTCATCGATCCTTGAAACTATTATTGGTCACTGTCTGTTGTCCGGAGGAAGCCAGGGTGTTACGTTTATACTAGCCTTGTTTGTTGTTAGATGCCCATGTATATAATGAGAGTTGTTCTAAGTGTCAATAGTTTGAGAATATATGAAGTCAGATATCAAACTCATTAATCTTTTAGTTGATATTAAGATAATTGATGTTTGGGGTATTAATTTTGTGGGACAATTTTCATCTTTATTTGGGAATGAACATATCCTTCTTGCTATGTGCATAAGTCACTGGAAGTTACATTAATTAGGATAATTGAAGCTACAGTCGTAGTGAAGTTCCTTAGGGAAAATATTTTCTCTAGGAATGGCATGCCTAGCGTTACCTATCATTAGCAAAAAGGGTATCCATTTTGATAATAGTTTTTTGATTCACTGTTGATAGGGTATTTAATCATCCTTCATTTAGCCGCTGCCTATCCTCCCTGAACTGTCTGTACTTATAGATGTCTAATAGATAATCAACACATCCTTGAAAAGAGTATGAGTAGAAACTGTAGAGATTAGATAGAAAGATTGTTGACGCGATTGCTCAGTGGGCTCCTAAGATAGATTTTAAAGTCCTTTTAGATATATCATCTTTTAGGATTGTCTTTGGTAGGCCTTATTGTATACCATCAGAAGTTAAGCATTGGTCTAGAAAAGTTATGACGATCTTGAATTTTTGACTTTAATGCAGCTAAGGTAGAGAGAAAGTCATAATTGAATGAGTTAGAGGGGATTACACTTGGGCCCTTTGAGAAATCTAGATGATGCATAAGAGAAAAATTGTTTTGTGATAGACACATCCCTAGGAAATAGTCCTTCCCATACCACAAGGTGTTACTTTATAGCCTAGATTACACCTTTTGTTAGGTAAGTTGGGTTTGATTAATCCTTTAAATATTTCTCATGTTTTTCTGCACTATTTTATAGATATTTACTATCTTATGAGATGGATAGATTTCAAAGTAAAAGTACAAAGGTTGACGCCATTTGTAGAGAGAAGTACAGTGCTTGACACTTTACAAAACACAAGAGATTACGATGGATGCATCCAACATTCATCTTGCTACAATTGTTCCTATGTGTGTAAACTTATCATTGTATGATGATTTAGGTTAGGTCTAGAAGATTAGCACCTAGATATTAATTCATGGGTGAAGCCTAGTCAACAAGCCTGAATTATTAATAAAGCTCCCATTATTAGGCCTTGAGATGCACTCCAAGAAAAGGTTTAAGGGAAACTTGACCCAATTTAAATATTTCTCATGTTTTTCTACACTATTTTATAGATATTTACTATCTTATGAGATGGATAGATTTCAAGGTAAAAGTACAAAGGTTGAAGCCATTTGTAGAGAGAAGTACAGTGCTTGACACTTTACAAAACACAAGAGATTACGATGGATGCATCCAACATTCATCTTGCTAAAATTGTTCCTATGTGTGCAAACTTATCATTGTATGATGATTTAGGTTAGGTCTAGAAGATTAGCACCTAGATATTAATTCATGGGTAAAGCCTAATCGACAAGCCTAAATTATTAATAAAGCTCCCATTATTAGGCCTTTAGATGCACTCCAAGAAAGGTTTAAGGGAAACTTGACCCAATTTTCTTTAGAACTATCTCAACTAGCTTACATTAGAGAGGAAAAGAGATGTGATCCTAATCTCAGCTAAATCTCTTATAAAAAGGCAAGTATTTAGAAGATGAAAGCATTCAAGATAGAAATTGAATTCGAGTAGGACTAGAATCCTAGTACAAATTCTCTAAAGATCTCCTTTGAATCTCTACATATCCATGATTAGAATTAACATCAAGGGTCTCGTCTTTATTGAGTTATCTACTAGTTCTCAAGGCATGTAACACTCCCTCTTAGGTTGCACCACTCACAAGCCAAGAAGGCATCCTCTCTATAGTGGCTGAAACATTTGGTACCACCTATAGGGTCCTAAGAAAAGTATAGATCCAAAGAGTGCTACCAAGGGAAAAGAAAGGTGGAATTTGATCCCAAATATGAAAATATACTTCAACAATAGGGCTTTGTGGCAGTGGATTTTTTTAAAGCACAAATCCTAAAGAAACCTCTGGCTATATTTCCCCGCATGGAGGCATCAAGTTGGAAAGGAAGAAGCAAATCTAGAAGCTGGCCGCTCAGCTGATGCGAACCAAGATAAATGAACTCATCACTATAACCCTGGGACCTTTGTGAAAGGACATACAAACCTTGAAATAGAATTACAATCCACCTCTTCATTTAGAGCCGCCAGGAGGTTAGCCAAAAATTGCATGGGACCTCCAAGCCCTCAGATGATGATCCATGGTCAGAGGATAACGTTGACCTAGAGAGAGAAATCTTGTGTGAAAGAAGACAAATCTCAAGTAACCCTGGAATCCTACTGGGAGTAAGAGAGCAATAATTAGTCAACAAAGGACTTGTTAGGAGTCTCCACTTATGTCATCTAAATCAATCTCTAATCTAACCAGAAGCAAGTAGAATTATGAGAGTAAGCTCATAAATCTAATGTTTGGAGCAAAGAACCTATGAGTATTAGGATTAGTATTGGTAAAGTGATTCTCGGCTTGAGCTCACCTTTCATTTGGATGTAATCAATTCTCCTCTTTCTAACAAAATTAAAATCCCAAATTTGATGTTTATGATGAATTGCTAATCATAAGGAACACCTTTGCTCCTATCTCACACATGCATAACTAATGTCTTCTCCTAGTCAAGTGATTCTATATAGTTGTTTTCCAACCACACTCAAAGGGTTTGTACAAACTTGGTTTAGCAAGCTCCATGCTTTCTCTATAAAGTCATGGGGGCACCTAAGGTTTAGGTTCCTAAAGCACTTTGTAGGAAGCAAAAAGCCCTGAAAGACTAGTTCAACCCTTATAACTGTAATTTATAGAGATAAAGAGAGTATGAGAAGCTCTATATAGAGGTTCAATAAGGAAAGTCTCACTGTCACATGTCTAAATCAAGATATGGCCTTAGCAGTCTTTAAGAATGGGGTAATTAAAAGTTTAGATCCTACATACAACAAAAGAACTTTAAGACCTATGCTGAGGTTATGAAGAGGACTAAAAGCAAAAGTTATAAAGAGTACTCTGTGACAGGAAAAGATTAATGTTCGTGCCAAAAATATGTCATTTTTACGATACTTTTATGCCTGATTTATGCTCGTTATAATCGTTATTTTTAGGTTTTTATTTGATTTGATTTTGTTTTGTAGGTATTGAATAATTATGGAAAAAATGCGAGAAAAAGATGAAAAAATGTGAGAAATGAAGAATCGGGCCAAGTTTATTCAAGCCCAACCTATTTCATCTATCAACAAAAAGGAAAAAAAAAGGGAAAACACCTAAATAGTCTACCCAGCCCCCCACGTGCAAGGCACGTGACCTCTATTTCCCCCCTTAATCTCCTCGCTTAATCCTTTCTCTCTCTTCTCAGCTGGGCAAGAAGAACCAGAAAACCCGACCGCCCCCGTCTGATTCATCTCACTCCATCATCTTCATCCATCTACCTCTCTTCGAATCATTAACTGCCAACACAACACCAAACCACCATTCGCGCCAGTACACCCACATCATCATTCCATCTTGACCATCCACGATACCCCGTGAATCAAGGGGCGAGATTGCAATCTACTTGGGTATAAATTGAAGGCTATAGTGTGAAAGCTAGGTAATCTAGGTTACGTTTACGTTTTTAGGATTAATTTTAGGATTCTTTATTAGTTTAATTCGAGTTTTAGGAATCTAGGGTTTATTTTCATGTTCAATTTTAGTGATTTATGAATCGATTTCAGTCGTTTGTTTTGATTTTCAGTCATTAAATTCGATGTCTAGCTTCATTTTGTATATTCGAAGCTTAGTAGTTGATTTGGAGTAGTTAGTCATGCTTCCTGGCTTGGAATTGCAAAGAATTTAACATGACTGGTTCTGGGTGGTCTTGGATGAACAGCGCTCGTTGCCATTAATGGAGCTCAGCTCCATCTCCTTCACAAAATTTGGGTTTAGTCTTTATTACTCTTTTCTCGTAATGCTTTTAGTTGAACATGGCTGAAGCAACTGAAATCCCCCTTCCCCGATTCTCTGGTTGTTTTGTTATGAATATGGTTTTAATTGGTTTAGCTGTTGCTCTGTTTCGGTCCAATTAGCTTAAGTTCAATTCTGCATTCTCTATTCTCAACTTATGCTTTCATTTGATGCATGTAATCGATTCCCCAACCTTGCTGTTCTCCTAATTTAAACTGGCTTCATTTGTTTTGTTCGAATCTGGGATATGCATCTGATTTATTGCCTCCATTTGCTTGGCATTTGCAATTTTGTTAAGGTTGATGATTTTTAGTTTCATTTGCAATATCTGATGGCATTAGTTTAATTATGATAGATTATGGATTATATTTGGTCCTTGGATTATGGTGGTATTAATTGCGTTTAGTATTAGATTACTTCAATGTGGTTGAGTTTGGTTTTGCTATATTTAGATCCTATTAGAGTTAGTGAATAATTAGGGATTAGAGCATTTTATTCGCTTTATTTGCTCATTGTTTAATTCACTTAGAATGATGCTAGATTAGTTTACTTTTATACTTAGTAACCTTAATCTCATACTCGTCCCTATGAAGACGACCCTCAAATACTATGACTATAGTCGTATCATTTTACACTCAAAATTACCTTACAAGTAACCCTAGAAAAGAGCAAGAAAACTCACAAGAAAAGCAAAGATAAAATGAAGAAATTAGGAGGAAATAAAACTAAGAATATTTTTTTAATGCCAAAGGTGGAAATCCTAATGGAAATTAAGAAAGTTCCACTACAAGAACCAAAGTTAGTGAACCAAAGATTTAGGTGTATTACACGTAAAATTATTTGGACCTAGACAAGCTGCCATGGGAATTGGCAGGGAAAGATCATTTAGGTGCCTATCTAAGATACAAATGATAACAATGGGAGAAAGGTGCTAGAAAAGTAGACTCCCTGAGAGAATGCTAGCATTGCGAAGGAAGGACTTTGAGGAGTGGGGCAAGCAATCTTGGGGGAGCACCTCTGGTAGGACTATCTGATGGAGCGCTAAAGGGATATTTGAGGGCCCTCGATGGAGTACCATTTGCATAGAGTCAAGAGTCACCACTGCATATCCCAAGATGGATTTTAAGCAAGTAAGATCCGTACATCATCCTCATGATGAGCCAAAAGTAATCAAACTGCAAGTTGCAAACCATAAAGTCAACAGAGTACTAGTGTTTAGGGGTAGTTCAATTGATATAATGCATTATGATTGCTTCAATAAAATAGGTTTAGATAACATGGCATGCTCTTTATCCCAAGGGAGCAACTAGGTTACCTAGCAAGTTTAAAGATAAATGTTCAACCAGACAATTAATGTTGGATTTTGTTATGATGGATTTAACATTCTGCCTACATCATCATTTTTAGGAGACTAACACTAAACTCCCTGAAAGCTACACTATCTACCTATAACTTAGAGGTATATTTTGAGTTTGATAATGGTTTAGTAGACAAGGTATTCAGTGACCAAAAGAGTACCAAACAATGTTATATGGCTACACTTAGGACCTTTAAACCAACAAAAGAATATCAATTCCTTAGAATATGTCATGGGAATAAGAGGTAAGTAGTGGGCTTGTCTTAGGTAAATGTAATAGATATTCAAAAGCTAGACAACAGAGATGCAAAGAGCCTAATGCTCGAGTCTAAAGGACAATTATGAGAAGGCCCTTTGAAGGAGAACTTGGCAAGAGTATCTAGACATAAGACTACCTGGAGGAGGAATTTACACAAAAGCTTAAAAATTATGTTAGATGTGATATGTTTTCATATTCTTCCCAAGAGATGCCAGGGATAAGCCCAAATAACATAGTGTAAGTAGATCCTAGGATAAACTTAGTAAAGTAGAAGAGAAGACACTTTACTCCAAAAAGTAACAAAGTTATTGCAGAAGAAATCATCAGGGAATTAGATGCAGGCTTCATCAAAGAATGCTACTGCCCTAACTGGCTTACCAAAATGGTTATGGTTAGAAAGCTTAAAAGACTTGTCGAATGTGTCTGTCTGGACTATATAAATATGAGCAGAGCCTATTGCATCCCATTACATAAGATAGAGTAGTTGGTGAGCTCTACTAGTGGTCAACTAGTCATGCACCTATGGCTTTCATGAATGCCTAACCTAGTTCCTCAGATACCAATGTTGGAGGAAGATCAGGATAATACAAATTTTATTGTGCATAAGGCTTGCATTGTTATAAGGATATACCATTTTGGGCTTAAGAGTACAATTGTGACCTATCAGAGGTTGGTGAATAAGCTATGCAATGAGTAGATTGAAGAAAACATGGACGTCTTTATAAATGATATGATAGTCAAATCCAAAATCTTGGAGGAGAATCTAGAAGGTCTAAGGAAGACATTCAGCACATTAGAGAGCATGATCTAGCTAAACCCTAAGAAGCATGCCTTTTCAGGCAAAAGTTAGAAGTACGTAGGCTTCATGACAAATTAAAATGGGAAAGAAAATTCAAAAAGGTCAATGCCACACTATAGACTCAAAGCCCTAAAATACTGAAGGATTTCCAAAAGCTCGCTAGTTGCATAGCAGCCTTAGGCAGATCTATCTCCAATTCTACATCAAAGCGTTTACCTTTCTTTAAGTGTCTAAGATATGTTAAAGTCTTTTTGTGGACAAAGAAGGTTGAGCAAGCCTTCAAGCAACTCAAGGAACACCTAGCACATATCCCAACTCTTACAAATCCTATCCATGGGAAGACATTGGTGATGTACCGGTCAACATCTTACACTACTATTAGTGTAGGTACGCTAAGAGTAGAAGAAAAAGGATATCCCCTAATGTACATTAGAGTCTTCATAGATGAACCTTTGAAGAAGATAATGCACAAGTATGACTATTCAGGCAGGATGCTACTTTGGGTAGTGGAACTTTCTAGGTTTGACATTGAGTATGAGTCTAAGATTATAGTCAAAACACAAGTTTTGCTAGAATTTTTGGTTGATTGCATATTTAAAGACAAATAGCAAGCATTTGACTTAAGATGGTGGACAATTTATACGAATGGATGTTCGACTCAGAATGGATCAAGAGTTAGACTCATCATAGCCTACGGTTAGAAATGTTACAGTTGCATTGTAGCTGCTCTATATTGCACTATGAGTGCCTTATAGCTAAGGTATGGCTTTGTGAAGAAGCTAGTCGAGTGTTTGGTCACTAAATCAACTAATCAATTTTTTTATTCTATCCATAGTTATTTATATAGCATAAAATATATATGACTACAAATGATATTTTTTATTTTTTATTTTTGCTTCAAGGTTGGTTAAAAGTATCACATCCAGGAATCTTATACTTATATAGACATTATAGTAAGGAGGTTTTTGAAGGACATACCAATCAACAAAAATATATATAAATTTTATAAATTATAACGATAAACTATTTTTAAAAATTCAATTGTAAAATAATTCAAACATGAACTAATACAATTATTAAAAATTATAAGTTTATTATCATTCCACCATCACACTATTACCAATTTGATTCCTTAACTATTTTATCTCTCTGACACCTTGAATATAGATATTTTGACTAGAGCCAGCATCCCATCAGTATCATTATTAAGCTCAATACTTTGTATATATGTCTCATCTAGAACCTCAAGAGAATCTTGATCACTTAGGTTGTACCTTTCTATAAAATTGTGCCATGCAATGCAAGCTATAACTATATTCCTTTGTGTTTCAAATTTTTAACTTGGCATAGATTTCAAAATCCTCGACTTTGAAACTTCAATAACGAACGATATTTCAATTATGCTTCTTAGTGATAAATGCATGCAATTAAATACTTGATGATAGCCAAGTGGTTCACATTTCTGAAATTGCACTAAGTGATATCTTTCTCCTTTATAAGGTACCAAATAAGCATGTGTTAGAGGAAATCTACAATCAACAAGATAGTATTTACCTACACAAATTAACAAAAAGTGTGAATACAACTTAAATAAAAAAGACTTATGTGTTAGTGTTGGTAAATGAAGACTAATCTAGATACTTGAAGGAGGCTTGAGATCATTCACTACTGAAAAAGGCGATATATTGAGTGACAAACTTAAAATTCTTCTTTATCAGCAACAGAAATGGTGACGGACTATGTGAAAGGATATACTATTGATGTTCGCGATGAAATAAGTGATGGAAATATAATTCCTTTGCCCATTTTTATTTATCAGCGACAGATTATTCTGTCGCTGAATTTTTTTAAAAATAAACTAATTAATCAACAATAGAATAGTCCCTCGCTAATCAATGAAGCATAATTTTTTAAGTGGCGACGAAATATTCCGTCGCTAGTCCTTTGTGATGCTATCTTAAAAGAACAAGATCCTGTTCTTTTCATCGACACCTACAGGGACAGCGAGAGGGAGTGAGAGTTCGAGAGTGAGAGCGAAGCTTGTGCTTCCAGCCATGCCGACATCGCCATGTCACTGTCGCCGTCCTCCAGCCGCCACCACCACCCTTAACTGGTGTTTCGTCCTCTCATTACTCTCAATTAAGTTAATTATCACAATTCAAGAAATTAGAGTGTTCAATGTAAGTTTAGTTCATATCTATGTTAAATTAATGAAATTTGTGTTGAATAATTGCTCTAAATTGCTTGCTCCCCTCCCAATTGGGAATTTTATGGTGTAGTTATCGTAAGTTTTGTTATTTCAAGGAGTGGTGAACTTTGGGTGCTCAAGTTTCAATATATATTTTGTTGGTGAAATTTGTGAATTGAAATATATTTATAGGTGTTTATAAGTAGAAATGTATTAGAATGTTGTAATTTATGTTTGAATGGTAAAGTTTATATGACTATAAGTGGGCAATTTTGAAAATTAGTATGATTCAATTGAAATGTTATATTCTATTCAGTTTGTTGGCATAAACTTGTTGAAGAAGTATGTTACATTGTATGGAAATGTGTTGTGAACTTTGTGTTTGAATGTAGGATTAGAATTAGTTAGAGTAATTACAAATAGAATTTGTGGTTATTAAGATTGTGAATAAAAATTGTGAATATTTAGTGATATAAGAACAAGTAGTTAGTCAAGCATGTTAATTAAGAAGTTTAATGTAAGTTAGTTTATATATTAATTTACTTTATATGTTGATATAATTATTAGGGGATCTTATAGACTCCAAATTAAAATGTTGTATCTAAGTTCATCCAATTATATTTTTGTAGATTAGTTAATGTTATGGTTGACAATTAAATTATATGTCACAGCTGAGTAATGTGTGACAATTATAAGTATATAAACTAAAATTAAGAGTAATATAATAACTTACATAAATATCATTGTTTGAGCAGAATATGAATGACCCTCCACATCATTGGTGAATGTCTAATAGATTATTGCCTGATCGGAATAGATACATGCTAGAATTTCTAAATAGAGTTAATTAATTTAATCAATTTGTGTGTAGATAGCTAGATTTTCAAAGCGAGGAAAAGTATAGATGTTCATGTGCTAAATGCAAAAACAGAGTATAATTAATTAATACCTAATGATGTAAAGTTCTGCCTTCTGTATTAGGTTTTATGAAAGGGTATTGGAATTGAATAAGCTATGGAAAAGAAGAACTTAATAATATAATTTTGGTTATTGTACTAGTGAAATACCCGAAGCTGGTGGTTCAAGTTTTATTAATCATGACTACAATGAGTTCTACGTAGATCGTATGGAGTACATAGTTATTGATCCCATACTGACAGATCAAGATATAAGGGATGAAGAGCCAAACACTTGTCAAGAACCATTCTATAATATGGTTTAAGCTGCTTATCGATCCTTATATGATGGATGTAATATTCACAGTGAGCTCTCTACTACTGTTAGGTTATTGAGTATTAAGTATGATCATAGCATGCTGTAAAACTATTTTAATAAAGTTATTCAATTAATGAAAGAGATATGCCCTCCTTACAACCGCATACCAAACAATTATGGTGAGATGACAAACGTTGTTAAAGATCTTGACAATGATGTGACACACATTGATTGTTATAGTAAAGGTTGCATACTCTTCTTCAGAGAAGATTCAAACCTTGATGCTTGCAAATTTTATGGCATTCAAGATGGAAGAGGCAAAGGTCACAACAGGAAATTAAAACCCTTTACTGCATGCAAGGATGCATCACTTGTCTTTGAAACCTTGGTTTTAGAGGTTGTATTCATCAAAGAAGCACTATAAAGCACATAAAATGGCATCATGAACATCGGTGTGAGCACGATATTTTATGTCATCCATCAGGTGGGAGAACATGGACACATTTTGATAACCAGTACCCTAGTTTTATTGCAGAGCCTCGAAATGTTAGGATTGGGTTATATGCTAATGGATTTAATCCTTATATTTTATTTTCAAGATCTTATTCAATTTGACGAGTGGTGGTGACACCTTATAACATTTCCTGAGAATTGTGTGTGACTATACCATTTATGTTTCCAACTTGTGTGATTTCTGACCCTAAAAATCCAAAGGACAATCTACCTTTATACCTATAACCTCTTATTAACAAGTCAAATGAATTATGGAATGTTGGAATTGAAACATATGACATTTCAATGGGTCAAACTTTCTAATTGGAGGCTGCACTTATGTGGACCACCAATGATTTTATAGCATAAGGAATGCTATCTGAGTGGAGTACTCATGATCAATTGGCATGTCTAATATGTATGGAAAAACAAAAAGCTTTGAGACTAAAGAATGGAGGTAAATTCTCATGGTTTAATTGTCATCGATGTTTGTTGCCATCATGCATTTCGAAGAAACATAACTACATTTGGAAAAGGCATAACTGTTACATGGTGTTCTCTTTTCTACTTATTTAGGAACCAAATTTATGCTAAGGTGGAGGACCACCTTATGGTAACCATAGTCTGTAACTTTTAAATATCAAGGTTTAAGGAAAATGAATATAGCTGGGCGAAGATAAACATATTCTAGGAGTTGCCTTACTCGTAGGGCTAGTTCTTTTGCATAACTTGGATGTGATGTACATAGAAAAGAACTTCTTTGAAAACATCATTAATAGTATTATGGATGCTAGGGGAAAACAAAGGGCAATGCCAAATCAAGGATGGATGTTGTAGATATATGTGACAGAGAAGAACTACATTTGTAGCCAGGAGCTAGTGGTAAAATGGTTAAGCCAAAAGTGATAAAAGAAGAGAGTTGTGTCAATGGGTCAAGAAACTTCAAACACCGAATGCTTATTGCTCTAATTTGAAGAGTATTGTGAACCCTAATAATACAAAGTCTAACAATATAAAAAGTTATGATTATCATGTGTTCATGGAGACTGTTTTACTCATTGCATTTAGTGCTTTCTCGGATAATGTGTTGAAACCTCTCATTGATGTGAGTCAGTTCTATAAGAACTTGTGCGCAACAACATTGTGAGGGGATATGCTTGCGAAATGCATCAGCGCATTCTATTCACTCTTGGTAAGTTCGAAACGTTATTTTCTCTATGCTTCTTCAATGTAATGGAGCATTTGTCAGTGCAGTTGGCAGAAGAGGCATAACTTAGTAGTCTACTGCATAGATGGATATATCCATTTGAGAGGTGAATATAGACTATATTTAACTTAAATAGATTTACCAAATTAGCTTATGCAATCAATAACAAATAATTCTAAATATATATTTTGCTAGATACTTCAATCGATTAAAGAAAAATATCAAACAAAAATTATATCCTGAAAGGTTAATTATAGAAGCTGGCATGGGAGCTTAAAGGACTTTATTTACCTCCTATTATCTTGGCTCTAATGTGCCTTCCATGTGCACTAGATGTTAGAGAAATGAGGAGGCATAGAACATACTAATTATTTTAGTTCTATCTATTTTTGAATTGCAAGGGACCACTATACAAAAGCAAAGGTCAAGGCTTCTCACAAATGTTCAATACATTGCTGTCCATCTTCATGTGTGATCGAATTATGATGAAGTTAAACCTTACATTGAGTGAATACTATTATACCTATTGTAAGTGACTATTGAGTTTATCCATCAGAACACTAGTGTAATTCCCATCATTTTAAATGTTACAAAATTTTCACGCACCAGGTATGAACTATACATCTAAATGCTAGTGATGCTGATGTTGACACTGTCATTGAAACTTATTTTATGGATTGGTGTAGTCAAAATGTAAGTTAGTTAACTTATTTCCTTGTAAATACTTTGATGCAATTAGGTGCACTATCTTAATTAAAATTACATTCTGTGTCACTCTAGGTGCATTACCTTTAACTCTTTGATAATCATAGACACTAGTATTTGACACAATTGGCTGTGAAGCCTAATAGACATATCTTAACATGGATGACATATAGAGTTAATGGATTTAAATTCTATGCAGAAGCTCGCAGTGTTGGGAAGAAAACATAAAATTATGGTGTAGGTGTATGTGGACGGGAGAAGGTAATATTGAAAATGATTATTATGGCATATTGAAAGATATTATTGAAATTGACTATCTTAGTAAGTCACTTAAAAGATGTGTGCTATTCAGTTATGAGTAGTTTGATCCCACATTGAATCTTAGGACGCAATATCACAAACTAAGAAAACTTACTGAGGTTCATCGCACAAGGAGGTATAGAAAGTACGACCAATTCATCTTTCCAAACAATACATCACAAGTGTACTTTATGCCACACCCAGATTAGTCAAGAGACAAGGTGAATTGGTTAATAGTCATACCAACCAAAACCAAGAGTCAGAGTAGATAAGCAATACTCTCTATCTATTGCATACAAACAATCATGCATGACAATCATGGAACCTGTAAATAATGTCATCCTTACATCATTAGTAGACAAATGTGCATCAATGGAACAAGCGAATGATGATGCGGGTCTCCCATTTATCCAGTGCATGATCATATAGACGAGGAAGAAGTAGACGCTGATGATGAAGAGGATGAGTGTGATGATAGGAATAAAATAGATGAAGTAGAAGAAGATGTGAATTTATATGATGATGATGACGATGACAATGATGAGGATGAGGATGAGAATGGTGACGAAAATAAGGATGATGATAAAGATAATGCAAACAATTAGATGCATAGAAATTGTTATGAATTTCATTCATTTTGTTCATGACATTTAGCGGTTAATGTTACTATGTGGTATCATACCAGTTTTTATTCTTATATGAATTGGTAATATTATTTACCTATTATGTCATATGAATAAATTATTGACACATACTATTGTTATTTGTGCTTGTATTTGTTGCCAAGTATTTCAGGAATGGATTCCAATAGTTATCAAGGGAAGTCGTCCACTCGAGAGGAAGAAGATGTGGAAATAGGAGCTCTAGCTCTAATCCCAATGCCATGAACATTGATTGATCTCCCCATACATCTCATGCTACGTCAACATTTCACATAGAAGGAACTATGAGTGCTTGCACTGTTTCAGGAAAAATTTCAACCCCTAATCGGTTTAGGATAGTTCCTACAGGATCTTTCCCTCAACCTAATCCCTATATCCCTAATCAAACTTTAGTGTATCAATGGTTTGGATATAATATTCCAACTCACACCCCCATTGTCAACAATGTGAACCCTAACTCCAACATTACTCATACCCTTGGTGACCCTATCTCTAACCAGTCCCAACGAGACATTAAAACTGGAGATGGTGAAGTACAATCTACTCATGGAACTGCACGAACCAAGGCATATATTATGCTAGATGGTAACGGGTGAGTCAGATGGAGTTATTTATTTATAACTTCATCATTTTGTGCCATGTGGCGAAAATTTAATTAATGTATTCTTTTTTTAAAAAAATAGGTATTCCCAAAAGATGGTGCTATTGTAAGGATTTTCATTATTTTGTAATGCGAGTATGATGGAGCTTAACTTACCTGGTGTAAAGTACCTGAATTTCTTCAAGATTTAGGGCTTATAGAGTTCGAGGTGATTGAAAGTGACTATTAATTATGACTTTTTGTCCATTTTATACACTTTGATATAATTGCTATCTTCTGAATTGTAAAAGTGGTTCACTTTGCACCCTTAATGTGATGCCGAAATTAGGAAGAATTTTAAAAATAGAGAGAATGCATGTTTAAGGGATTTCCTTGGCAACAAGGAAGTGAAACAAGTGGCCTACATGGATCCATGACGAGCAATGGAAAGCCGTCAAACAATATTGTACCAATTAAGAAAACAAGAAATTGTGCAAACAAGCTCAAAAAAATCATCTTATGATCCAAACTCTCTTGGACTATTTCTTCACACGTGAGACTCGATCCCTTCGTATGAGCAAGACGTTTTGGTAAATAACCTTAACTCTTGCAACTTTTTAAATTTATTTGTTTGAGTAGGGGTTGAATAGAGAACTACTAAGATGTTTAACTCATTCACAATGAATTTAGTCCTTTCAAATGAACATGTGTGGTGTTTCATATGTTCTCTACATTTGCTTCACAAGTGGATGGAACAACTTGGGATGGACCCCACAGTTGTTGAGCCATTCACTTGCACGCATAAACTCCATGACAAACAAGATAGACCTTGGGTTGATAAGAAATCATAATAAATATATATAAATTAAGTCTTCATTCTTGATTAGTGGTTCAACATTGATTCATATTTTTTGAGCAAGTATAATATATTTGTTTATTGTGAGCGTTGCCATATTGTAGGAATCATTTGAACAAGAATTTTAAAACAACATCAACTATCAAGGGTATGATAATTCTCAAGATCCATCTTAAACATTCCAAATCCAAATGAGTTGTGGGTGAAGGTAAATTTGATTCAAAAAGATTGTATTTATGGTGTCGGAGATGAGGCCATCAACATTAGGTCTTTTTCTGACTTTAGTCCCTCTCAATGAGCAGGTAAAGTTAATATTGTTTTTACTTGAGTTAATGTACTTTCAGTTAAGTACAACAAAACTTTAAGCTAAGTTTAGTTATCATTACTTATGTATACTTCACAAAAATGTTTTCTAGTCGGTGGAGGTTATGTGCAATCTAAAGATCAGTTGAATAATGTAAGGGGTTTCGTAACCAACTTCGGAGGCGAGCTCACTTCGCAAGAAGAAAACTATTCTACCCTTATGGAAAAGTATAAGCAATTAGAGGAATCCAACGAAATGCTAACCCAAAGCAACAAAGAACTAAGGATGAAATGCTTACAGAGCAAAATGCAATTGACACAACAAATGATGAGTATGAATCAACAAATGCAAGCCTTTTTCCAATGCACCAAGCTTCTGGCTGTGGACTGCAACAATCCTTTATTAATCTTTAACAAAATGATGAAGATGGGGATGAGGATGAGGATGAGGATGAAGATGAGTTGAGGATGATACTACTCTTGGCAATGCTTCCTGAATTCCTAGGTTCCCCCCCCTATTGCTTGTGACTTGAGTTGAGTTGTGCACTCTTGCTGGTGACTATTTATGTAAACTTGTTAACCCTATGTTGTGTACTCTTGCTTGAAAACTATGTGGTTTGTTTGAGACTTGAGTTATGTGGCTTAGTAATTTTTGAACACTCTTCAAAGGATAAATTGGTTAAAAGCACACTTTGTAGTTGCATATATACAGGCAATTAATGTATTGTAACGAGGGGTAGTCGATAAAATAGAATTCTTATTCTTAAAAAAATTAATTGAGCGATGAAATAGTGATACAATTCCTGTCACCACATTTGAAAAATTTTTAAAAAGAGGGCAAACTTCAATGACGGAAGATGTGATTACAACATACTTTTCGTCGCTTGTCTGTCACTGGATGGCGATGGATCGACAATTTTGTCACTGAGTTTATCGCACCATCAGTCACCATGACTGTCGTTGTTGGCGATGGAATTCTCAATTTCTATCGCTAGTCTTTTAGCGACGAGTGTTTTATCAACAGCCGTATTCCATTGCAATTGCCGCTGCTATTTTAAAAATTCTAAACACTTTTTTCACTGCTTTTTCCATTGCTGTATTGACTTTGTTTTTGGAGTGATTATAGGTCTTGTCATTCATTACCCTCTCAAACATGTAAGAATCATGAAATATGCCTGGAAAACCAGCAATAACAAAAGTAAATTGCATATTAAAGCTTCATAGGCCTAAACATTTTGAGTAGGCACACCCTTTCCAATATATCGGACTTGTTTTTCACTTGTTATGATAGCTGTATATGTACTCCATCTATAGCACCAATGCAATCATGTAAAAAATAGTGATAATTTAATTTCGGTGATGTCGAACATTGTTCTCCAAATAATTTAATAACTTATGAATTTTACCTTAAAATAAAACATGTATCTTGTATCTTCACATATACAAGGGGGTATGTCTTTGAAATTTGGGTCTACTGGTGCAATTGTATAATGAGCTAGAAGGAGGCTTACACCTAACACATAGTGAAAGTGTTGACTAATAGTTTTTCAAGAATGTTGATATTTTTCCTAAGCATCTCTATTATGATCATCACATGCCAAAGTACACGAAAACAATTCAAAGATCTCAATAGCTATGGTTCTCCCACTTTTTTGAGAATCTCTATTACCATCATTACGTGTCAAATTACCCCTAAAATAGTCCTAAAATCTTAATAGTTGATGTTTCCCACTTCCTTGAAGTCCATATTTTGATTCTAAAGCGCGCTACAATTTAAAGAATCTACCTTTTCTCATTCAAAATGCATTATAACATTGTGTATTGTGGCCATCCAAAACCTTTTTTACCCACTTTTGCCCATTATATTAGGAAGTCATACAAGGTTCCTTGTGCATGTACTCCTCATGTTGCATCTTTATGCAATGAATAGCTACACAAACAATTCCATTAGTTATATTCTTTTCTTCAAAGAAATCATCACAGTCTCTAGAGTTATTTTGATCCATCACTTGGACCCTAGACTTTTAACCATGGGAATACTTTGTTTTAAATAAAATAACCCTGTTATTGCATAAATCAAATAATTTTTCGCATGATCTTTATTCAAATATAAGAATTTTGATATTTTGAAGCACAAAGACACGTATTCTAAAATGATAAGTATTAGGAAAATAATACTATTGTTTAACAAAAAGCAAAGTATTTTAAGAATCCATTCCAAAATAGAGGAAAAGAAAACCAAGTGAGATTATAATCTATTGTTGTTTAGTCGAACATGAAACCATGTATAGTAGCCTCAAGCTCTAACCGTTGAGGTTTTAGGTGAGGTTTCAAGGATGTAAATGTCTCTCTTTTGCCTTTCATCATGAAGGTGTTAGAAATAGCACCAAAAAAATAAAAAAGCCCACTTTGTTCTATATCAGACATTGCATTTAATATTTTGGTCATTTCATGAACACTATATCTAGGTAGATCTTGCCTGTGTACGGTGTTCCTACTTTCCATTACATCACAAAAGCGATTAATCTACCCTGCCAACTTTGAAGCTCCCCCCACTTTTTGCCTTGTGCTTGCTTGTTCATTAAATTCGCAATACTTTTCTTTTCTACTTTCTACCGCGAGCAGTTTGTGTTGGTTTAGTAGATGGTGGCTGTGAGATGGTAGATATGTAAGGTTTTGTGAAGAACGATGATTTAGGTTTATAAATTCTAAAGTAGTTGCATTGTTATAACCATGCTCTTTATCAAGATCAAGATTTGCTGCAGTTTGGTCACCACTCTGGGGAGGAGGTGTGCTTGTTACAAATATGCAGACATTGTTAAGCTCAAGAGCTATAGTTGAAAAAATTTATCAAACTTTGATCCTAAATGAGGATGCATCCCCTGCGTCTTAAGTTTCTTAGCCTTTACAACTACTTACAATTAGAAAAGCAAAAGGTAGGAGCCATGACTTGTGTATATATAGCTCAAAAAAACTAAATGTTACAATCACAGGATGCTGACACAAACCTCAAGTCTCATTTCCACCGCTTTTCAGCTGTATCAACAATCCTTTTAATAGGGTTCCATCCAAGACTAGTACAACCTCTTCTAAGATCCTTCTGCAATTTGTACTCTTCTTTGAGTAGATCACACTCATTTTTGAATTGAATATATTCATAAGTACTTGGATGATTACCTAATTCAGCCTGCTTGATGTATAAATCACAAAATATGTCTATAACCTTTTTTGGCTAAGATGCTTTCATCTTTTCAGCATCTCCTTTGTGCTTTTGTTACTCATCTAAATAAACAACAATAGCCATGTATAAGAAAATAAGTGATTTTGCATAACCTAAGTACAAGAGAAGAGAATCACACGATAGTTTTCCAATAATTCATCTACTATATGAACTCGTTTAATTAAATTGGGTTAGGTTCATGTTGAGAATCTCAACACGAAAAAAAATATCTATTTAACTCGTTTAATTAAATGGGTTAAATAGGTCAATCCGTTTACTGTTTATTTATTGTTTACAATTTATTGTTTACATTTTTTGTAGGAATTACGCTTTAGGGAACTAGACTTTGTGGCCTCTTTTATGGACTTATTGGTTATTAACTTACTGATTATATTGTTAAGTATTTCAGCCAATTTGAACTTTATCTGCTATTATTTAAGACCTGATTTGGACATGGTTTGCAACCTAAGTAGTTTGTTCTTATGAGAACTTTCAATGCTACAAATTATATTGTTGTTGACTGTTTTGCTGGAATAGGCTCTAGAAATACTGAAACCTATAAGTTATAAGCTGCTATGTTGTTGTACTTTTGGAAGCAACTATGCCTTAAAAGGCTGGAAAATATGTAATTTTTTGGTAAATTATCTTTGGGTTGAAATTTATGATGCAATTAAATAGGTTGGTGAATAAATAGGTAATCCGAACCTAACCTATTTTACCTATTTATGGAAACAAGTTAGGTTCAGGTCAACCCATTTAAATGTTAAGCAATTTGGGTTGAACCTTTTCAACATGTTTATTAAACAGGTTGGACTTAGGTTTGGAAGTTTTCAACCCCTTTAACTTCGACACCAACAGGAACAACGACTCAACACGATACACTACCCAACTCTAATATGAACAACCTTAGCCTTCACAAAATTAAATTAACTAATAATAAAGCCTATTAATGAATCAACCAATAATCAAACCAAATAATTCATGAAGTGATATTGCAAACCCATATCATCAAAATAATGAATTAAACAATCAATTAGTTATCTAACACTAATTAAAAAGTAAAGAAAACAATATTAAAATTATAAAAGGAGAACTAGTGAAGAAAAAGGTTTCTTTTTCAAAAAATCATGTTGTTTTCTTTTTTAAAAATTTATAACCATCCACCAATGAACTAGAAATAAATTTGGCATACCTTGATGACTTGTGCGGACTAACGATGTACTCCCTTTGTAGTAGAAGTATTATGCTGATAATTAGGGTTAAATGGGTTTGCAAGGGCTATAGTTGAAAACGTATGTACTCCTGTCCCATATGCATTATCAAAAATATCTTTTTGTCTAGTCCCATATCATTGTCAAAGTTTACTTTTTCCAACACTTTAACATTGTTTTTATTAGTTGGAAAACCATTTCAATGATGTAAATGCATTTAATTGTTATTTTTCTGTATTTCCTAGACTTGACTACTAATGTGGAAAAGGAATAATATATTTAAGTGGAATCAGGCTAAAAGAAGGAGGGGAAATTAGGATTTCGAAAAATATCATTAATTGTCCTCCTAGCTTTTTCATGAAATCTCTAGTGGGAAGTTGCTTTCTTCAGCTTCCTAAATTTGAAGAAGTTAAACTTTTAGAAAATTAACTTTTTTCGAAATTATTTTACCAAACAAGATTATTAAATAAAGTTGGTGAAAGTGTCAATAGCAAGTACAAAATTGCCCCATAATGTCTCTTAAGGAGAACAAGTTTGAATGTGCTCTAAATTTACATTATGGGCAACCAATAACAAATTTGAATATGAACGACTATAGACGGATTGCAAATTTATAAGGATATGAAAGTTGAGTATTTGAAAGTACTAAGTGATTCATAGTTAGTTGTTAGTAAAATCAAAGAAGAATTTGAGCCTAAGGGGAATGGATGCCAGGGAGCTAGCCGAAATCCGAGAATTCCTTCAAAGCACATTATCCAAAATTACGAACTCAGTTTTAGCACTTGAGTTCTCACTTTACCAGAATTAGATTTCTTAAAGTATTATTTTAAATATTTACCAATAGAATTAGACTTAATAAGGAGCATCTTGGATCTAAAATCACCTCATTTGGATCCTCTTCCAAAAAGATATGATTTTTTGAAGTTGGCACTGTATTTTGCATGAATACAAGAGAATCAAATTGTAAATTCATTTTTACTAGGTTTATGATCTCAACACTAATGAACTTTTGTGGTTAAGATCTTCATAGAGTCTTCTAATTTTGTGAATATTTCTAGAATTTTTTGGATTCATTATATTCAAGTTCTAGAATTTTCTTTTTTAATTGCACATAAATCGTTTTTTTGAGTAAACCAAGTCTCTTCTAATACATTGGGTGCTCAGACCATTTCTCAACTTTTGAGACTATTGTTTGACCATAAAGTGCAACTAACATTCCATAAAGGAACCAATGGTAAAATGTAAAATGAGTTAGAACTTTATTTTTATTTACTTTTCTTAGACATCTTGTATATAAGCAAGCCTTGTATGGATTTGATTTATTCATTTATTGATTATTTTGTAATACTCTAGTTCATGTAAAATCCTTGACTTCAAGATTTAAATAATAAAATTCTCTATATTTAGTCATGACTTATTCCATTTATAATAATCCAACTTGGGGAAACAATAAAATGAGTCGTCTAAGATCATTAATTAATAGTTTATCAAACCTAATGAACTTTTGATTTGAGCCCAAAGAAAGATACTATACCTAGGCACATGAAAGTGATTCATGAGATGCAAGTAAACATAACCTCACTTTTATAATAATTTTAACCATAATCATGAGTCATAAATAGATTTAAGGAAGTATTGAATAATGACTTATATACTCAATCGTACTTGTATATATCTATATATTCGCAGGCTTGTCTTTAGGGCCAACATATTTTTTAATGCATGGTTGGGGTCCTTTGTCAAACTCAAGGTCATAATTAAAAATTCCATCATATGTAATCTTAGAATGGTGCATAACCATCCTCACTAGAATGGCTTTCGCAACTTTATTATCGTCCCTCACATACTATTTTTACATTAGATATGACTGAATAGCTTATCATATTCTCTTATTTGGTGATAGACCATTAGCAGGAACCCCTTTTTAAGTTTATATGAACCACTAGCTCTTAAACACCAACCAGTCAACTCCAAAAATATCCCTCCCGCTCCATATCCCAAGGAATTGTGATCTTAATCAACATAGAAATGTTAAGAGGTCCACTCTTTGTACTCATAGCAAGAATTGGGTTTATCCACCCACCTAGCCACTTACTACCTCAAGAATTAAGTTAAAACCCAAAGTACCTATCTTTATTTCCATCTAGATTGATTCAATCTAGATATTAGTTAACTTTAGTGTCTCTTATCATAGCCATTAGAAATGAAAAGAAATCCCTAATCATTCCCTAGTGGAACTCACATGTTTATGGTGGAGCCTGTCCTTAAGACGGAAGAAGTGATGAGTTCTTGATGTTTGTGCTTCCTAACCAAGACCATAGGGCCACTGTCTTAGGTTTATGGACTAGTTTTCATATTAGGTTTTTTTTTTAATAAAAGTCATTTTGTGTTCAAAAATGGTTTTTTTAAACGATTTGCTGAAAACCCCATCCTTATTCAAGGTCATAACAAGGTTCTAATTCTAGTTATCCTATTTTTCATCATAGAGACCAACCTGGACCCAGAGCGATCACTCTCTATAGCAGGGACATCTCTTTATAAGGCCTTGCTCAGCCCATATATGATCCATAGATGGGAACCTTAATTTTTCTCTTATAGTAGTGTGGGTCCCTTAGTAAGTTGATGTATTCATTAAGCTAGGTGGTTCATCATAATTGATGTTCTCAAAAATGTCTATTAGGAACTCATGAGAAACAAGAGTATAGAAATAGAAAAGGCTCATGTTATAACTCAGACAAATTCTTGGATGTTGGATGGCAGAATTAATGGACTACATAGAACAAGGCAAGTTGCCAAGTAATCTAGCAGAAGCTAAGAAGCTCAAGAAAAAAGAAGTTTGGTACTACCTCATTATGGAGAGCTGTATGTAAGAGGTTTCACTAGCCCACTACCCAAGTGTATTAAGAAGTCAGATGCAAACTACATCATAGCGGGGATCCATGAAGATGACTATGGTGGACACGTAAGAAGAAGTATGCTGGCAAGGAGAGTCCTCAAATGAGGGTTTCATTAGCCCACAATTCTTAAAGATAAAATTTCCTATGTCAAAAAGTTTAAAAAATATCAAAAAATTGCTCTAAGGATATATGTGCCAACAACAAAATTGTCAACCATCTCGAAGCCAATTCCCTTTGCTAGGTGGGGCGTAGACATCCAAGGGCCCTACCTTTTAGCCACTGGCCAGAGAAAGTTCTTATTTAAGGTTGTTGACTGCTTCACTAAGTGCATTAAGGCTGAACCTACAGCTATAATTATAGGACAATAACCAAGGATTTTTTTGGGGAAAACATCATAAACAGATATGGGCTCCTAACAAGCATAATAGTGGTCAATAGGAGACAATTCCTAAATGGATTATAAAGTTACTATGAAGGACTTAGAACCACAATGAACAACAAATTAGTAGCAAGAATATAGGGCAAGGGATAGGATGAAGCTGCCGATAAGCTAGTACATTGAGGAGAAAGATTAAGAAAGCCAAAGGGTGCTGGGTGGATGGACTGCCTAGGATACCATGGTTAATAAGAACAACAGTTAGGATCTCAATAGGACACCCCCTTTTATGCTGACCTATGGCACTGAACCCTTGGTTCCACTAGAATTGGGGGCCCTAAGCCTGAGGGTTAACTTACATTCCTAAACTTTGTAAGGAGAGATAGAAAAAACCCTAAACCTATTACTAGAAATCAGGGATCAAGTTGTTAGGACAATAGTTTACAAAGCTAAGACAACTAAGAGATATAATGGAAAGGTTTAACACAGGCCACTTGACCTAGAAGACTTGGTGCTAAGAAACATGGGAAAACTTCCAAGTAAGATGGAGCCAAACTAGAAAGGTCCATACTAAATTAACCAAGAAGTTTGCGTACATACTTTTAAGCTTTGAATTCCAGGGCCAAAGGGATTCCAAACACCTAGCATATAAACAACTTTAAATGTTATTACGTCTACGTTCACCTAGTCTAGAATTATGTCTAAGTTTATATTCCTTTTGCTAGATCAGTTTTAAACCATCATTAGATTTTATACTCAGAGTGGGAAAGCTTATAGCACTATGATAGTTCACTTGTTATCTCTTAAGAAATAAAGTAGCATGAGATTTTATGTCACAAATTATGGTTCGATCCTCAAAATAAAGTATGACTTAAGTGTTAAGTGTTATCAAAGTAGAATATTAGAAATTTTGGTAATTCTAACACAAAATAATGTGAAATTTATGAAACTTTATTTAAAGGCTAAAACTTATTTTAAAAATTATAAAAAGTATAAAAAACTATAGAGAGCAAAAAGACTTATTCAATTCTTATCATCTTGGACTTTTGAGTGTCTACACTGATATCTCTAGTAGGCTTCTTCAAAAGGCTTGAGAGGTTAACCCAAGCATTCTGGCAACAATAGTCTCTACAGCTTCAAGAAGGGAAGAATCATTCTCTGCTCTTGATCCAAAGCTACCTTAGAATCCGCTTTCTACTTCAGAAGCCTTTTTTGGAGGTGAGAAACTCATCCATACTCTTCAAATGCTCCAGTCATTCTAGTTCTAAAGCAGCTCTTAAGCCTTTTATCCCCTCCTAAGCCCTAATTAACCGCTTAAGCCTCTTCCAAAGAGCAGCTAAAAGCTCCCCAAGGAGCACGGTCTCTAAATCCACTAAGTCTTGATGAGGAATCTCAACTCACTAAGTGTTGGCATCTCATATGAAAGGGGAGAAAGCTTAGGATTGATTCAGGGAATGTCAGAGATAGGAACATATGAAAGCTAAAAGAACTCTTCCCTTACCTGACTATCCACCCTTTGATCCTCCAACAAAACTCCTACCAAAAGCTAGTGGAAAGTAGTTGGAGATAAGATAGAAGCCCTCTTAACTCTCTTCAAAGGTCTTTTCCTTAGTAGAGTCAAAGACACTTCATCTTCATTCGAACTCTCCTACTGCTTAAGGATTGGAATGATGAGTAGGGACCATGTGCATCCTTTATCTCTACAAAAATTCCATACACCTCATGAGATGCAAAGTGAAGCTGAGCATAGAGTTCTTACTGTACACTATGTTGAAAGAGCATTCTCACCATTTCCCTTAGGCAACAGAGTTTCTCTAGGGGGCACTATAGAGATTGGCCTAGCTCCTCCATGTAGGTGCTAGATTCTGTCCTCTCACCAAAGGGGGGCTCCCTAAGAACAAGAGGCTGGTGTCTTAGGGTTGGCTACTAAGGGACAATCTTGGCTATACTGGCTAGTTCTTAGCACATGTGAAGATATAGGATGCGATCACGGTTATTGATAGCAGTCACACTCACAAACAGATCCTCTCCTTAATAGTAGTGGAAGGATGAGCTCCTTATTCTCTTCAGATGCATCCTCTTCAGTCTAAGCAAACTTTAACTAAAAATAAAACATAATACAGGCCAAAGCTCAAAAATTGGCATAAGCCTTTGCGAAAAGAAGAAAAGCAAAAATAACACATGCAAGCTGGAAGAGCATGTGAAGGGATTGAGGAACTTGTTGATAAGTCCTTAAAGTGCACTCTATTTTGATATTATTTTGTGCCATTTGTAGTGAGAATTATATATTTTATGATATGTTATGCACACTTTTTTTTATTTTATGCTCAGGTATGGTTCTTTTCTATGTTTTGCAAGTTTTTAGACCATTTTACCCCAAATTTGACCCCTAAATGAGTGTAGCTTGAATCCCTATAGACACCCCTAAGTCACTATGCTTGTGGAAGGATGAAAGAACATAAAAATATCGAGACAGAGCTCACCACGGATGGTCTATGGTAAAGGCCATGGTCCGTGGTGAGACCATAACTGCAAGTCTCTTTGTTTTCCTTAATCGTCTAGCTGAAGTAGATCAAGTTCTTTAAATAAAGCCATTTCGCAGCAGATTTAGGGAAGAGAGAGCAAAAAGAGAACTCCTACTCTCTAATTTTTTCCATTCTTTTCCATTTTCTTAAGTTTAGTTTTAGATTTCTAGTTAGTTTTAAGTGTAAATTGTGAAGAAGTGCTTGCTATTTGGAGCCCTTGCAATGCTGGGAAACCCTTGGAGGATCTCGAATTGTACTAAGTTTACTTCTCTCATACTTTATTTAGTTGTTGTTATTTTAAATATGTGTAAGTAGTTTTCTCAATCTAGGGATTGTTAGCCAAGTAATAATGTTGGAGTCTCTCATTTTTACTTAGATGCACTTGTTGTTTTATTGGAATTGGTTAAATTCTGTCTTGTGTATGAGATTTTTATGAGTGAATTTTGGCCAAACTTACTTGTTAATTCTAAATAGTTGAGTGAAGGACTAAAATGTGAAACTTGCTATTTGTCCGATAAGATAAGACTTAAATTAACAATACTTGATAAAGATTGTTCATTAAGAAGAACTTTAGCCTTCAAAAATCCATAATTTAGACTGAACAAGGACATTTGAAAGAATAACAATTTGTTAGTTTAGGTAATCCGGTTTATTCATAAGAAAAGATTGAATTCTAAATACGATTGCACCCATTTCTATCTCCCAACATAGATCAAGTGCATGTTATATTCCATTGATCCACATCTTTACTAGGCGAAACAAATCCATAGATGTCTTAAATTTATTGAATTATCCAATTAGATTATAGCGTTATTCAAGCTCTCAATTAAAATTCGCTTGTTTAGCACTTTTATAGGGCAAAACTCAATAGATTACAATTGGTCTCTATGGGAATGATATCTTTTCTAAACTACAACACTCGTACGCTTGCAGGCATAGGTCAAGTTTTTAGCGCCATTATCGGGGATCAAATTTGTGGATATTGAGTTAGCCCTTAGAAATTAACTACGCATTTTTGTCATTCTTTCTTTTCATTATATTTTTTATTTGCATTGGTAGTTTTATTGGTAATTTTGTAGGATTTCTCCTTTACATGCGAAGTCCCTTTCCATTTGAATTCAATCCACTTTCCATTTGAATTCAATCCAAAAATCAAAAGGACTTTCCGTTCTAAGATGAAGAAATTAAGGGTAGAAGAGCAAAGACTACAGGCTCAAGTAGTTTCTTCATCGATGGCAGGAATAGGAGGTGACCAAAGAAGGATACTCTGAGATTTCATTACCCCATAAGTCCAAGGTATTTCCTCAAGCATCACTTGGCTAACCATAAAACCGAACAATTTGGAGGTCAAACCAGCCCTTACATCATTTCCTAGTTCGGAGGCACCCTGTTGAAAGATCCAAACTTACACCTCTCGATCTTTTTAAAGGTGTGCGACACATTAAAACTCAATGAGGTTTCTATCATTGCCATCTGCTTGCACCTATTTCCCTTTTCACTTAAGGATAAGGCAAGGGTGTGGCTTCACTCATTACCTCCAGGATGCATCACAACATGGGATGAGTTTACAAAAGTTTTTCTTGCCAAGTTCTTTCCTCCAAGTAAGATGGCAATCCTAAGGAATCAAATCACTACCTTTTCTCAAAACGAAGATAAGGCACTCTATGAAGCCTAGGAGCGATTCAAGGACATTTTACGATTATGCCCTCACCATGATCTTCAAAGGTGGACGATTATAAGGGAGTTACTCAGCCATTAAGATCTACTATTGATGCGACGATAGGAGGTACTCTTGTGAACAAAACTAAAGATGAAGCATACAATCTTATAGAAGAGATGTCTCTTAACAATTTCCAATGGTCGTATGAGAGAACCCAACCTAAGTGGGTTGGAGGTAAGTTGGAATTATATGCTATTTCAGAGCTTTCTTCTAAAGTTGATGTTATGTCTCAAAAATTAGAGCGCTTGAATTTTAATTCTGTGAGCTCAAGATTACCCCTTTCCCATCGTGTGATATATGCGGGTTAGTTGATCATTTGATTATGCATTGTCAAGTGGGTAGTCCTTTTGACCAAGATATAAGTGATCAGGGTAATTATGTGAACAACTATAACCCTAGACCAACAAATGATCCTTTCTCTAGCACATATAATCCTGATTGGAGGAATCACCCTAATTTCTCTCATAGGTCTAATACCCCACTCATACCTCAAATGAATCTTAGACCACTCCCTGAATTTCAAAGACCATCCTATCCTTAACAAGTATCTCAAAAATCCAACTTAGAGACTGTGATGAAGAATATGCTTTTGGCGCAACAAAAGCAAGATGAGTACAATAAAAAATTGGCCTCTGAGATTAATGTGCTTACTATTCACAATAAGATGTTGAAAGCTCAAATCACCCAACAAGCTACCTCTTCATATACACCCTTGGGTAGACTGCCTAGTAAACCCGAGTCTAACCCCTATAAGTAGTATAACTGTGTTATCTTGAAAGAAGGGGTAGAAGATTCTGAGGATATGACACTTGAGGAGGGTCGAGAGGTGATCATAGTTGAGAGTAAGGAGAAAAATAATGGGAGTGAGCCCATAACTTTTAGGGAAAAAAAGATAGCTTTGAGTTCCCTAAAATATTTCTCCCTAAGCTTCCCAACCGAGGTAGCTTTTTTATCCCTTGTGGAGTAGGAAAAGTGAAGATTGATAAAGCCCTATGTGCCCTTAGTGTAACTATCAGTTTGATGCCTTATTTTATGTTGCAAAAGCTTCATTTGGGACCTTTGCAATCAGCAACCTTTTCGCTCCAATTAGCGGATGGTTCTGAAACACGACCTTTGGGTACGTTAGAGGGTGTGCCCGTAAAAATAGGAGATTTATGGGTGCTTGAAGATTTTATCATCACTAATATGACTGAGACTGATAATGCCCAAACTATTCTTGAAAGACCCTTTTTAGCTGCTTCAAGCTGCACAAGCGATGTAAAAAGGGGTGGATAACATTTAAAGTGGAGGATGTTATGCTGCATTTTGTTTTATGGAAGATAAAATTGTTCCATCCAATTCTTGCCTATCTGATGTACTTTCCCTTTCCCCTAAAATTGAGATGGAGGATGATTGGGATTGTCCTGACCCTTCTAATTTTGACTGGATCTCAACTGAGGATCATAACCAGGGTTATGTTAAGATGGAGTTTGTTGCTCTTACGTTACCTAGCATAGCCGAGGTTGAGACCTATACTTCTAATGAGTCTTCCATAAGTGACTACTGCAGGTTCGCTTAATTAGTTCTTTCTTTACCCTCTGTGGAAGGAGTCAATTTGGATTTTGATCTTGGGATTGAGTATGACGATAGTGGTTCGTCTAATGGAGCCTGAGATCGATTCATTTTGTATGCTGATAGTATGCTTTGGCATAATTTGATGATGAAGAAGGATCTCTAACCTGAGTATCTGAGGTGGTACCTTCAATTGAAAGGCCTCAATTTCGTGGTTTGCGATAAAAATGAAGTATATGTTGTAGGGGAGTCCAATACACACACTCTCATTAAACCGAACTGCAATAGAAGAAAGGCCGAGCTTTCAACCTTAAACGAGTGCTTCTTTAGAGGCAACCTAAGTGTTTTTTTTTCCTTTTTTATGTTTTTATCGTATTTTGTGCTTTTACTATTTAGAACCTCCACCAAAATCAATAAAACTATAAACACAACAATAAAAATAATAAAGAAGAAAAAAGCCAGTAATAAGAGGTTTTTAAAACCTCCACGGACACCTCGATGGTGCCTACCCATGGCTCGTGAAGGCTGTAAATATAATTAACAAAAAAGAGAGAAGAGAAAAAAAGATTAGGGACCAAAGCTAACCACGGATGGTCCGTGGCCACCGCCACGGTCCGTGGTGAGCTCCACATTCACGGTCAAAGGTTTTCAAGGCCCTTTGACCCCAAATTTCTTTATCATACTCCTTTAAACTTGACCTTCTCTCTCTAAACATTCCTTTCTCACTTTAAAACTTTCATGACCACTTCACTTCAAACCTTCAATTCTTCACCAAAATTTATCAAATTTCTTCCCTTTTTACTTACTTTCTTCACTTTGACCCCACATCTCCCTTTATTTTTCATCTTCAAGCCTTCTTTCTCTCCCATTTTCCCCATCTCCATACCCATAACCTTCAAAACTCCATTTTTCACTTTTTACTCTTCCAACTTCCATTTTTCTTCCGCATTTCTTCACCACTTCCTTCCCTTTTCTCAGAATTTTCATTTTCTAGCATTTTTCTACTCATTCTCTTTTAGTTTGATTTTTCAAGCCTTTTATCCATCCACATTACACCATCATGACACCAAAGAGGAAGGCCACACAAGAAGCTAGGACTTCAAATCAAGCTCTACAAAGAGCACTCCGACGCTCCTAAACATTCACCACTGTGAGAAACCGAGGTAACATTCCACAACCCCTTGGTTTAACCAATCCTAAGCATATTGCTAGATATAATGCCTTGAGTAGTAAAAGCCACTCGATATTATGATGAAGATGTATTGAACTACTTGGGATTATTGGATGATATTCGTTGGTTGTTTGCTCAAAGTAGAATGGGATAATTTTTAGAAACTAGAGACCACACTTATCAAGACCTCATCCTTGAATTTTTAAGCACATTGCATGCTGAGGTCATGAGTGGCTCTCGATGTCAAGAGGACTACATTTCATTTTCTCTTAACAGGGAATTCTATGAACTTAATTTTAGTGCCTTTAATAGTATATTTGATTTTTCACCAAGTATAGATGTCCCATACTGCCATGTCCCTCAGGAATCCGAGGATTATCTATATGAGACTAATATATAATTCCAAAGGCATAGTTATTCGAAACCCCTATATTCATATGGCCCAACGCTTGTTAGCTTGTGGCTTTTTTGCCAGGGAGGATAGTTTAAATGCATCTCATCTGTCTAAATTATATTTTTTTTATAGCATGCATGAAGGTGATCGGATTGGCCCTAGGTCATTCTTGATTAATCAGTTGTATAGTGCAGCCGCTAGTTTTGCACATAGGCTTATCATTGGGGGCCTCATTACCCCCATTGCTAGGTTAGTTGGTGTTGAACTGAACCCTGATGATAGAGTCGCGGGTTCGGAGTGGATGAACTTGATTGCTTTCAAACACATGAAATTTTATAGGGTAGATGGTGGGCGTATCTGTTGGATTTATCTTGAGAACCAACTTATGCCCTTCCTAAACGTTGATCGCACCTCTCTCCTGAACTGGAACAATCTCTACTTTTTACCCGGTGATTAAGAGTTGGCGCGACCCGCCCCACCTCCTCCACCTACTTACCCTAGGGCTTCTAATTCATCCCAACCATCCTTCTCTCATGATTATCCTAACTTGCATGCTACCCTTCGATCAATTCAATGAGGAGCAAGCTTCTCTATGAGCTTATATAGAAACTGAGCATGCCTCACTTCGTGGCTTTGTTCAAGAGTGGCGTTATGAGCTCCGCAAGATGATTGCCTCCCAGAACTAATATTTCTAAGACTTTAGGGCCTGCTTAGAGACTGGTGGGACGAACACATTTCTCAACCTCGCCCTCCTTCTTTTCCACCCTCTTCCCCCCTCCCTTTTAGTGTTTGATGTTTTTTATGTGCTTGCATTGAGTACAATATTTTGTCCAAGTGTAGGGGAGTTGTTATAGTCGTTATATGTTTGTGGTTGCATATATGTGTATTGTGGATGTGTGACAGTTTGCATTTTTTAGGTTATGCATTCAGGTTTAGTTTGCATTTTTAGTTGATCATTTAGTTTTTTAGGTTTCTTCATTTTAGTCTTGTTTTGACATTTTTTTTAGTCTTTAGTTGCATTTTAGGCTTAGTAACCAAAAAAAACGAAAGAGAAAAACAACAAAAACCCGAAAAATGAGCCTATAAATCCTCCAATGATGAGTCTTTAGACTAAGTGGCTTTCTTTTGCCTATTTTAACCCTTTTTGTTAGGCCCATTTATGAATAAAGTGCTTGTTTATGAGTTTTTGAACTATGCTTCATGTTTTGACCATCAAGTTCGATATAAATTGATTGCTTAATGATTCTTGGCTTGAGTATTTGACATATGAAATTCAATGAGCTAAATGAGCTTTGTCCTATGAGATTTTGAGCTTGAATAGACTAATTCATCATTTTAGTCTCATATCTCCTTTCATGTGTGATTCTTCTTAGATTTCAAGTCTCTAGAACTTGCTTTGACTCTTGTTCAAGATTACATTTAGCATGCACATTTAGGTAACATGATTTAGGCATTCGTTGGCTTTATAATCTACATTTACCAAATAGCCACCCTTATATGAATGATTTATCTCTTGCTACCCCTTTAAGCTTTTACCGCATTTATTGATGAAAACCTATAGTATCATCTTTGGCCACACACATGTCTTATCCTTTTAGCCAAGCCTATAGAGTTTCATAGTTGATTGGGAATAGTTTGTGGATAATAAGCTTTTATGGATATTGTGGTTTGGTTGGATGTGATAAGAGATTCATCTTCTATTTTTCGTTCAAGTCAACTAGGTTATGTTTTGTGAATTTCAAGAAAAGCGTTGAAAAGTGCATAGTTTGCTTTACAATGATCTTCCTCTTTGATGGTTGAAAAAAAAAGAAAAATGAAAAAAAAAACGAACCACACCAAAGGTGTTTTAGAAAATAAGTTGAAAAAAAGGGAAGCAAAGAAAAAAAACACAAAAAGAAAAGAAGAAAAAAAATGATGATGAAATAAAAGGATTTGGCATTGCTTTTATATATTTTAAGCATTTTCTCTTAAGATCTCACTAGGGATGTTATTGATAGTCTGAGATGTATAGGCTTGAGGAATATGCTTTAGTTGGGAGCTGATGGTCTATGCTCTTAGTCTTTAGCTTTTAGCTCCACAAATCCTAAAATGTTCATTCCGTCCTTACCTTTACCCATTTGCCCCATTACAACCCTTAAAAAGTCCTCATGGTTGCCTTGTATGTTTTGCATTCTAGTGGAGGCAAATTAAAGAGTCTTATCAAGCTTATGGTTGATTTGGTTCTATGGAATGAGATTTGAGAGAACTGCATTTTACTTTAAACACATAGGTGATAAGTGCCTCATCCCTAAAGTGAGGTTCTATTGGTTCTTCTAGCTCTACTTATTGTAATATGTCAATGTGCTTGTTCAAGTTAATTTGATGATTGATTTAATATTTTGATGTGATGGTTCTTACTTTCATTTCGAAAATGTCCTCCTCCTCTATGCTTGTAAAAGTTTTGACTCACTTTTGGGCTAAATTTCTTGGTTTGATTTGGCTATTGATGTTGCTAATGATGTCTGCCTGAGGAGGTATATTTGCTTTTTTTAGCCTCAATTTCATAATTGCTTAGGAACAAGCAATGGTTCAAGCATGGGGGGTTTGATAAGTTCTTGAAGTGCACTCTATTTTGAGGCCATTTTACACCCTTTTTTAGTTAGAATTATGTGTTTTATGATATATTATGCACGCCATTTTCTGTTTTACGCTTGGGTATAGCTGTTTTTTATTTTTATAGGTTTTTGGACCATTTTACCCCATATTTGACCCTTAAATGAGTGTTAGCTTGACCCTCACGGACACCCCTAAGTTACTATGCCCTTGAAAGGAAGAAAGAATAGAAGAATATCAAGACAGAGATCACCACGGACGGTCCGTGGTAAAGGCCATAGTTCGTGATGAGACCATAACTGCAAGTCTCTTCACTTTCCTTCATCATGTGGCTGAGGTTGATCGTGTCCTTCTATAGACAGAGCCATTTCACAACAGATTTAGGGGAGAGAGAGCAAAAAGAGAACGCCTACTCTCTAATTTTTTTCTAGTCTTTTCCATTTTCTTAAGTTTAGTTTTAGATTTCTAGTTAGTTTTAAGTGTAAGTTGTGAAGAAGTGCCTGCTATTTGGAGCCCTTGCAAAGCTAGGAAACCCTTGGAGGATCTCCAATTGTACTAAGTTTTCTTCTCTCAAACTTCGTTTAGTTGTTGTTATTTTAAATATGTGTGAGTAGTTTTCTCAATATAGGGATTGTTGCACCAAGTATTGATGTTGGAATCCCTCATTTTTATTTAGATGCGCTTGTTCTTGATTGGAATTGGTTGAATTGTATATTCTGTGTGAGATTATTGTGAGTGAATATTGGCCAAATTCAATTGCTAATTCTAAATAGTTGAGTGAAGGCTTGAAAGGTAAAACTTGTTGTTTAACCAACAAGACAAGACTTAATACTTGAGAAAGATTCATTTGTTAAGAGGAACTTTAGCCATCAAAAATCCATAACTTAGACAAAATAAGGAGATTTAAAAGAATGACAATTGGTTAGTTTAGGCAATTTAGTTTATTTTAAAAGAAACGATTGAATTCTAAATATGATTGCACCCCTTTCAATCTCACAATATAGATCAAGTGCATGTTATATTCCATTGATTCACATCTTTACTAGGCAAAACAAATCCCTAAATGTCTTAAATTTGTTGAATTTTTCAATTAGATTATAGCATTATTCAAACTCTCAATTGAAATTTGGTTGTTTAGCAATTTTATAGGCCAATACTCAATAGACTACGATTGGTCTGTGTGGGAATGATATTTTTTCTAAATTACAACATCTGTGTCCTTGCGGGAATAGGTCAGTTGTCCTTCTATAAGTCAGTAATTTTGGGCTTCTGAAACTTCAGCTTTGTAAGCATCTTGCTTGTCAAAAGAAAACTACTTTCTCAACTACGCCACATTCTTAGAAATGTCAACGATTGGGTTAGAGCCCACAGGGGTGTAAGGCCACTTGCTTATCTGGTTCTTGATACAAACCCCAAGTTTCTATACTTTTATGGTCCTGGGGCTTATAATCAATGAGACAGCACTCATTGTGTCCATGAATAGTGAACTAGTTGCCACCTTCTCACTTTAAGAACTTGTACATGTATGGAAATTCAATAAGATGAGGCTTCTTGCAGTGTAAGTGATGACAAGAAGGTAGCACACTAAGTGATCGCACTGGGAGCAAGTTGACATAGGCTAACCCAGAACATCCCTAATACAAGCTTAAAGAATGGATGTAGGAGAAATATCAACCCCTAGTTAAAAAAAATCTAAGTAAGTTGCACAAAACCTTTTTGGGGGTTTAACATCATTGCTAGTTAACTAGAGAAGGCAAATACTAAATTTATTGGGGTCATGCCCAAGAGTCTTCATAATATCCTCCTTCTTAGGGCGGGCCTTTACCCACTTCCATTGTTGAACCCCTAGATATTCTATCTAGATATCTTTTGAATAATTTTCTAGCTTCTCAGATCTACTAGAATTATGAAAAGTAGAAAAGGAAACATCATTGTAAAGCTCAAAGTGCTCTTCTTGATATTCTGCCACTTCACTTCTCCATTCAGCCGTGATTGTAGTGGTGAGCAGTTCTTTGGGAAATGACCTAAAATCTTAAAGAAAAAGAGATTTGAGATGAATTGAGAAAGTATGAATCTTAGAGTTGTTAAGAATGCCTAATTAAAAACCTAATTACTTATAAATAGAATAGAATCTGAAAGGTCACTTAGGATAAATCCTTAATCGCAACCGGAAAATGTCTTTATAGTTTTGCCCTTTTATAAAAAAGCTTGAAAAATAAATTCAAGGGGCAAAATGGGATGAAGTTTGGGGGCCTATGCATAGTAATTATGAAAGGATGTAGTAGAAACACACATTTCCATGTGAAAACATTTTAGAGATATCCAAATTTTGGGACTAAATCAAACATTTTAAGTTTTAAAAATCAAATTTCATTAAATCTATAAAATCTATAGAAGCTTACAAAGAAAGTCATTCTAAGACAAAAGGAAAATTAAAAATTGCACAATCCTTGAATTATGTGTAGAAAGAGTCAAGACAAGTACTAGGTTCAGTGTCTAACCATAAATCAACCACTTTCTCCTTCCCTTTGAGAAGTTAAGACATGGATCTTAATGCTAGTCGAAAAATGAGCTTCTTCGAGAACCTTGATGATTAAACACCTGGACCTATGGGTTGTGGCTTCCATAAGGCTTGAGCCTAGACTTATAAAATCAGATTCTTAGAGGAGTACTTCACCCTTTCTATCCCCTTGTCGAACTTTGGCATTTAGTCAGTGGGACAGTTTAAAACAAGAAAGGTTGAGGAGACTCCTGAACACCCAACTACCCTAGCAACAAAAATGCTCCCAAAGGTGATTACTTTATCCCTCTCAACCAGGATCTGAGGTAGAGGTCCCAAATTATGGGGCATGGTAAATATGATCTTAGCTGACTTAAAAGGAGAATCCTGCACGAATCTTACTAAAGTTTCTCCCCTAGAATTTAGGCTGCTATGCCAGCATCTAGGGAACAATGGCGTTTTAGTTGAAGGCTAGAAAGACACTCTTGTCGAAATAACCCTAGGACACCATCTCAAGCAATCTAGGAATTGAGCCTCAAAATCTTATAACAAAGGTATAAATTGTTGTAATTAATGGACCCATTAGAACAATTAAATTTAGAATTGGGGCATGGTGCTAGAGAATTTGAAGATAAAAATCTTCGACCGCTAAACCCTAAAACAGTTCCACTCTTTACGTTAAATACTCTTCATTAAGTGCCTGCCAGTGGCTTTGTGAATGCCTAAACATCGATGAAGCATGCACATATGACAAAATCAAAAGGAAATGTTAAGTCCTCCTATACCCTCCTCGCCCTGGACGGTGGTGTACTCTTTAAGCCAACTCACTCTCAGAATGAAGACTGATAAGTTAAGGATAGGAGTAAGAGATGGCACAACAAAGAGATAATCCAATTAGGAATGGGATTGCCATTAGGTTTAATCATTTTTTTTAATAATGTATTCTCACAAATCTCTTGAAATCCTTGAATTAAATTTGAAAAAGAGAGAGGAGATTTTTTTTTTTCCCCAAAAAAAAGACCTGAAATGAGTGATTTGAAATGTTAAGCTTTAATTCACAAAGCTCATGTTTATAGACCTAAAACCCTAAATCGGAACCTAATGCAAGCAAATTCTTTTGGGGAAGAGATAGTGAAACCTGAAAATGGTTGAAAAGAAAATTACAATAGTACCAAGGGACATTTTTCATTAATTTCAATTAATTATGCATGCTACAACATTAGTTGGAAATGTAAAAGTGACCAGAGAATTCATGCAAAGGTAAAGGGAATTAAAAGGGCAAAAGATAACAAGGGAGTCTTAACTCTAGAAGTTGTGATCAGCTCCAACTTCCTAGCCTTTAGCTCTAGAACTAAACTTTATAGAAAAGAGCTCCATCATGTAGCTCCAAGATTTGACCATTGGCCTGTAAGGTTAGAATCCTTGGCCTTGAATGGTCTCTTTTGCTCCTTATGCTGTTGGATAATTGCCAGACTCCTTTTCTCTACTTCTCTAACCTCTTCGGCTCTTCCCTCATCCTTTAGTTCTTTTCCACCTTATCACTGACCAAGGTCACAAGCTATTCAAGTAGAATGACACCATCTTGTTCCTAAATCTACTCATGCTCCCAGTCCTCTTGAGTATGGAGGCTTTCCCTGGGACTTTCATTCCTCCCTTGGACTTGGTTGGTTCCTCACCTAAATGAACCTGAACCTCTAAAAAGTTCCCTTACAGAAGAAACTCTAGTTACTCCTGTCAAGGAAAGGGAAGAGAAGGGCTAGAATGGTAGAGTACAGGATTATTAGGAGTTTAGGGAGTGGGTCTTAAGAGATAATCATTGTAGAAACTCCTAAGAAGCATAGGGGGGTCATGAAAGATGAAGGGATAGCTCAACCCTTAAGTCTTATAGAGGTCCGGCGATTCAAAAACCTTACAGTGAGAGGGATGTGCGTTAATATATAGAAGGAGCCTGGCTAAGTCGATAGGTGGGGAGAATGGAAAGATAATAACTCCATATGAACATGGCAAACTGGGTCCTAAAGTAAGACCATTCGCAACTCTTAATACTCTCCTTTAGATGGAGGTATTTGGAAATAGAGTCAAACAAGGCCAGGAGGTTGCATTGTCCCAAACTAACAACTACTAGTCCTATAGCGGCTGACCCTACGCTCTTACTCCAATCTCTCTAGGACATCATCCCTGAGAGAAGAATTTACTAGTCACCTTTTCATTGCATTAAGGAGGAGAAGACAAAGCACCAGAAGATATCCATGTTGACCTCTAGTCCTAGAGATTTTGGATTTTGTAGATACAATTCCAAGAGAACTTTTTGAACCTTCTACAAAGAAGTCAAAAGAAACTCAAGAAGCTAAAACTCAAAGAAGGAACTTGAGAAGTTTCAAAATCTGATGACTAATTTTTATAGAGTTAACATTTATTTATATAAGTAGTTAGGGTAACATAATCTCTCATTTTTCTAGGGAAGAAACCCTAAGGACACAAATGTTAAATCAAAACCCTAAGGATGCAAAAAAAATAATGCCTGGATATTAATCAACTGGTGAAACGTAGTTAGAAAACTACATTATTAACAAAGCTTATGTCATTGGGCATTGGAATGTGCTCTAAGGGAAGCTAAAAGGAAACTTAACCTAATTGCCTTCATAGCCTTCTTAACATAGCTTGGACTAGGGGAAAAGAAGCGTGCTTTATAACCATCCCAATATCAATTAAATCTCCTATAAATAAGCAAACATTTAGGATATAAAAGTATTTATGAAGGAAATCTAATTCAATGAGGAGCATAATCCTAATACAAGATCTCTAAAAGATTTTCTTTGAACCCTAAAATTAGCAAGGCTAGAAACGACATCAAGGTTAAGTCACATTGAGCAACTCAATTAGTCATTAGGTTATCTTAGCTCCACTTTATTCTTAATTTCCCTTTCTAAATTGAGCATCATAGACTGTTTAATGGGAAACGCAACTCCCCTCCTTATTGGGATCTTTACAAGTTCTTAAAGTGGACAACACTAGCTCTCAGATTTCGCCCCTCTCAAGCGGGAATGACATCCTCTCTACCCTGGGTTGAAATACTAGTATATGGTTATTGTAGCAAGAAAAAAGTGTAACCTTCTCATATCATTGCCCTCCTCTCTTGTAATTTATAAAAAAAAAAAAAATGTTGAAAGCTGTGTGGTAGCATAGTCAGTATATTCATTGTAATCCAAGTAGTATAATGCAAATTTTATATCACATCATAAAAATAAACTCCCCTCCTGGTGAAAAATTAAATGTTAAAAATGAAAGATGATTTTAAATTTTCATGTGTCCTTATTTGTTTTCCTCATGGGTAAATATGTGTTTTGAGGTTAGTGTATAAATCGATTTTTGATCATGTATTCATATGATCAATGTATATTCAACATGCTTCTAAATATATCTTTCTTTGTTTGTTGGCTATTTATAATTTATAATTTTATGGGCATGTATGCTCCTTCTAATGAACATTTATATTTAACATGAATCATAAATATTTGAAGGCATTCAAACAAGTTCATTTAATATCTTCAAAGCGAGAAGAGAGTATTAACTATAAGTCTATGAAGGCAGCAACATCAGTAGCCTCGAAGCTCTGAAAATATGTTCTTTTCAGCAATAAAAGGATAAATTCATTACATAATAAGCCACACAATAGCTACAATCCAAACAAGGCTTAGAAATGTGCAATCTTAAATGCCAAAATGAAATTGTGACTTCAAAAAATCAAACTTAAAACATACTGAGTGCTCACTTCTTCCCAACTAAACTAATATGCATAGCATTATAACACCACCAATGAACTAAGGTTTGAGTTTTACTTTGATAAGCTAATTTTATCTAATTTTAAGGGTCTTTTGGCATGGTATTTTCAGTGGTTTAAAGTTGTAAGCCCTGCATTTCTGGATTTGTTAGGGACTTGATTTATGGAAGTAATTGAATTAAGGCTAACACCATCTTTTGAATGGTGAATGACCCAAAAATCTGGGCTTGATTTGGCTTACATATGTTGCTAATTTAGCACTAGCTTTGCTTCTTTTCCTTTTGTTTGTGATTAGCACGAAATGAAGGCTTGTATTTTGGCCTATGAAATGCCTCCTTTGTTGTTATTATGACACAAGAATTTGATTAATGAAAATCAAATTTGCTTGAGTTCAAAAACCTTTCTGAAAATCTCTATGACTTTATCCAACTTGTTTGGTGGTGTTTTAGAGTCCTTTTTCTAAAATCTAGTTTTAAGCCTTTAGGGACTTGGTGGTGAGCATTTTTTAGTGTCGAGTGGTGATTTAGCCTTTATCTCAACTCATATTAATTTTCTTATTTCCATTTCTCAAACAAAACTCCAAAAACATCAGCTTAAAAAGATCAAAGCAAATGACCACTAATTACTAGCCATCAACCATTGTCTTTCACTTATACAAAATAAGAAAGTGATAAAACACATTCTTTGTACTTTCTTTTAGATGTGCCTTGTTGATCTATGATAGATTTTGCACAAGAAAATAGTCTTCTAACTTTTTTCAAAGGATTACCCAATAATCCATTTCGTGAGGCAACTAAACATGAACAAAAAAATTAAAAAAAAACTCACATAATTGTAGAAATAGAAACAAATAGTAGGACCAATAAATCTCGCAATTGGGGAGAAAATTACCTATCAAACAAAAGAAAAATAAAATTCGAAAATGATGAACCAATTTTGTGTCCAAAAAAATATATTGAGAAGACAAAAGACTAACACTTTCAGATTATATGACAAAACATCTAAAATAGAAACACGCGGAACCAAAGTAAAGAGAAAAGAGGGTAAAAATGCCAAAAAAGGTAATTTTGGCCTGCAAATTACCAAAATAACAAAGCAGGCAGTTATTATGGAGAAACTGAGAGCGCAAATGAGAGAGACAATGTCAGGCATATGTTTCATTTTGATAATTTAATATTATTGTAAACACTTGCATGCAACAACAAGAATAAGATCAAAACATGAAAAAGATGAGTTGATGCTCAAAAGGTGGCTCTTACTTACCTCCAGTATAGTTATGTAACTTTTATTAGCCCTTAAGATCTTAAGATTTGTTGCATATCAATATCATATTTTCTACGTTTTATAATATCCTTCACTCTACTAAGAGCCATAGGTTCAACTAATATGGCACTGATTTCAATCTCCCCACCGAAGTTCAAAATTTGCGGTCACATGCTAGTTTCTCTTGCAGAATAAAGGAATAAATCTTGTAGATAAAACTCTAATGAGGTTTAAGATTAAAACCCACATGAAGAAGCAAAGAAAAGCTCACAAAATCCAAATACCTTACAACTAACAATCTTGCAAAGTAGTAACAACATTAGATAGATGAACCTATCAATTAACTCTCTAAAGATTAAGCACCAAAAGTTAGCTTAAAGATAAGCCTGACATTCATCACTCTCAATGATAGAGAAAGAAAATGAAGTTTTTTTGGGGGGAAGGGGGGAGGGAGATTAACCCTATTTGATAATTAGTTGTTAGCTGTTTGTGTTAGCTATTAACTTAGCTATTTAAATTAGTTGTTTATATTAGTTGTTTGAATTAATTGTTTCTCGAAAAAGTGTTTGGTAAAATTAGCTATTTCTAGAAAATATATTTGGTAAATTTCATTGATACCCTTTCTCTAAAATACTTTTCAATTGAATGAGTTTTTGTTTATTAATCATATTATTTTGTTTTAAAAAATTGAATTATGTCATATATACAAATTAACTTTATCCATGGAACTTTATTTTTTATTAATTTCAAATATTGTGGTCATTAATTATTTTTTTTGTTTCCAATGTTTGCCTTCTTATGTAATGCCTACATCTTGTAACCTTATTTTGTTTTTTTTAATGAATTGAAATTGATATGAACCAATATTTAAATTTTTGTTATGAATTGAAATACATGTGGATTTCAAATGATTTGATATTCTTCAATCCAAAGAAAACTAGAAATATGGTATTGATGGCAATAAGAAGGGAGGAGATGAAGGTGGGGAGGTTGAGTGAAAGAGATTGGAGGTGAAAGCTGCCTAATATTGAGGCAAAATAGGAAACTAAGAATATGGATTATTAATAGCATGCATGTAATTTATTAAACTTTTGGACAATATAGTCATTACAACAAATAACTATTCTCAAAAGGCTAATGGGAATAGCTATTTGAAAAAGAGTTATTTGCGACAGTCCTAAACACCTCTTTCAAAAATGTATTTACCAAACACCTCTGTAACTATTTGACTTTTTCAAAATAGTTAAAGTCTCTCTAAATAGTTCGTTTTTCTCCAAAAAGCTATGTTACCAAAACACCCAAATTGAATAAGTAATAGGCTCATTTAGTTTAAATTTAAAAACTAAAAATTTACAATGTTTCATGGCTATGTGTATCTCTTTAGGTTAAGTACCCTATACTCCAAGCCTTAAGCCAACCCTTGGAATTACAAGGAAAAACAACTAATAAAAAGCTAGTTAGTTATGCAATTAAAAACAAGAAGAAAGGGCGACCAATGGCTAGAATAAAAGAGCAAAGTCTTTCTGCACATGTCCTACCTTGGAGGCATCCTCAGCCCATAATAAAAAAGAGACTTCTGAGGATATCCATTTGATTATTAAAAAAACCCATAATTTAAAAAAAAAAAAATGCACATCCAGACCTACATTGACCCTCATTTGGTTTTGCCGCACAACTTGATCAATACTCATAATATGAAGGGAGGCCATAGCCCTTGAAAAATAGACTTTTCATGATATCCATCCATATAAAGTTCACCAAAATCAAAACCCATTTGATTGCTTAAACCTAAGATACAAGCTAAAGAAAATTTTTGGCTAGAAACTATAAAGCAAAGAAGAAGTAATCTCTACGCTCCTTATTTTCGAGTACTAATTGCCTTGCCATGCACCTATGTTTGCTTAGACTTCTTTGAAGGCCCCAAATCAACATGCACATTGGAGATCAACCCCTAGCATCCCATCTTCGTAAGTCATCATTACACTCATTAATTCCAAGATCTTAACATGGTAGAGCAAGTTGAACTGGTTTGTTAGCTCTGCATTAGAAAGGGGTGTAGAAGGTAAAAAATAATAATAATAATTCGACCAATCACAAAGTGCCACTAGAGCTGGATAATGTATCGTGTCGGGTTGAGTTTATGTTGGTGTCGAACTTAAATGAGTTGAACGCCCTGCACCTGAACCCGACCGGTTTAATAAATAGGTTGAAAAAGTTTAACGCAATCCGCTTAACATTTAAATGGGTTGACCTACACCTAATAACATAATTTTATAGCCTAGAAAGTTCTCATAAGAACCAACTACTTAAGTTACAAATCATGTCCAAGTCAAACCTTAAACAACAGTAAATAAAGTTCAAATTGTCTGAAATTCTTAATAACATAATCAGTAAGTCAACAACCAACAAGTCCATAAAAAAGGCCACAAAGCCTAATTCCTACAAAAAATATAAACTATAAACAGTAAATGGTATATAAATAGTAAATGGGTTGATCTATTTAATCCAATTAATTAAACGAGTTTACCGTGTCAAATCATTTATCTAAACGGATTCAGACTTCATACTCAAACCCGCTTAACTTCATGTCAGGTTCGGGTCAGTAATCGTGTCGGGTCAGCTTTTTCCAACTCTAAGTGCCACATATCAAGTTGCCCTTGCTGGACTCGCTTGGTCAAAGTTAAATGTGCCTGAAATTCAGCCAATTAAAAGTCGCCACGTGTCGTCAACAATGCACAAATTAGTAATTATTTTCTTTATTTAAAAAAAGGTAACAGTTATTAGGCCTAGGTCGAAAGCCCAACTCTAACCTTACACATTTAGCATTACAGAATTTAGAGGTTCAAAAATTGCAAGCAACATCCTGCTACCAAACGAGAAAGATCAAACTTACAAGCTTTAGAATCGGCAATCAACCACTTGCAGATTAAGATCAAGAACCATTTCATAGTTCTTCAACTGATTCTGCATCAATTGAGATCAAGCGGTCATGGCTTTACATCAATTCAAGTCATTAGGAGATCAAATCAGCGGACTATTTCATTGTATTCAATTCAGAGATTGTACCTACACATACTGCATCAATACAAAGTTAAATTTTTTTCTCAATTTCTTATCTACTTTGTTCTAGGCTCAAAATTTGTGTTTACGTATTTAACGCTCGGTGGGATATTTCTGCCTCTCATCTCTTTCTCCAAAGTACAAACCCTACACTCCTTCGAAGATAATGTGGCCCCCAGGAACACCATCCCTCGATCTTCAAGGAAAGCTATTCGACCCACATCTCAGGGATCAACAACTGCTAATGCTGCATCTGGCAATGGCGTGACTAGGAGTATAGCAAAAGTTATTGCTGTAATTGTTGTAGAGCAAAGAATTGTGACTGCATCATCATAGTCACGTAAGATCCAAAACCTTAACTCCAAGGTATCTAATAGAGTCAATCAATCGCTTCAAATGCTTTGAAGCAAAAATCTATTGCTGGTTTCAATATGCTACAAACAATTTTGCTTGGGATAGATGAACTCCAAACTTACACCAACCCTGCTTTCCAACCCTTCGCCTTTGAAGAGGATGTCTATTTAAGTAGCGATTCCTCTTTAGCGTCATCAAAGGGACCACTTTCCTCAAAGGCTGAAGCTGAATCCTCCGACATTGTCACTATTTTAGCTATGGTGACAGAGGCTACCAACTTTGAAGAACAACTGGCGAGCATGACAACTATGTTAGATAGGCTCTCCAAGGAAAGTGCAGAAAAGGATGCTCAAATCGAGTGTCAAAATGACCAAATTGTCGAGCTAATGAAGAAGATGGAAAAAAAATCATCTGAAGCTTCCAACAAAGGTCCAGGCCACTAAAGGTTTTGATAAAGAGTCCAATCACAGCGAAGAATCTAATGATGAGTGCAAGGCAAAGAAGGAATGCTTTTTAGGCTCGATGTCTTTTAAGCAAATTCAAAACTTAATAGCAAATGCAGTCAAGACTCAGTTAGGAGGAGGTTCTCACAAGACTCACTTGTACACAAAGCCTTATATGAAGAGGATTAATGTTTTTCGTATACCCCATGGCTATCAAACCCCCCAATTCAACCAGTTTGACCATAAAGACAACCTCAAATAGCATATCGCTCACTTCATTGAGATGTGCAGCAATGCGAGCACAAAGGGAGACTGATTAATGAAGCAGCTTGTTCGAACTCTAAAAGAGATTGTTTTTGATTGATACACAGACTTGGAGTCAGAGTCCATTGACAGCTGGGAATAAATGAAGGAGGAGTTCCTGAATAGGTTCTACAGCACTGAATGTGTTGTTAGCATGATCGACCTAACAAACACCAGATAATGAAATGACGAGCCAATTCTTAATTACATTAATCGTTGGTGTTATCTCAGTCTTGAGTGCAAGGACCATCTATCAGAAGCTTCAGTTGTTAAACTGTGTGCTAGGGCATAAAGTGGGATTTACTCTAAGTCTTACAAATGAGTAAGCCATGAACCTTTTGGGAATTAGCAACGAAGGCTCATGACATGGAGATGACAATTGCAAGTCGATGTGGAAAGCCTTCTTCACCAGAAAGGACAAGGTGAATTCAAGAAAAATATTAAGTCCTCAAAGTCCTTAAACCAAGAATCCATGGTTGTCTCACCTAGGGAGCCAATTTGAATCTTCGGAAAGCCCAAGTATGAAAACAGGAAAGGTGGGTCTCTAAAGATACTAAAAAGAAGTGTCCTACATTGGAGGAACTCTAAGAGAAGAAATATCCATTCCCTGACTCAGACTTGCCAGGAATGCTTGATGATCTCCTTGAAAAGGATTTATCAAACTTTCAGAGTCAAAATGGCCCAAAGAAGCTGGAACGGTTACTGATCCAAAATACTGTTAGTATCGGGGGATGATTAATAACTATCTTGAGAAATGTGTTATGCTAAAGAAGCGCATTATGCAATGCCAAGGATGGGAAGATAATACTGGATTTAGAAGGCATTGTAGAGACAAATCATATTTCTATGCAGCTGAAGTGCTCTACATCACTTGGCAGGAAAAACATCCTCTACCCCATGTTAGAGTAAACATTGAATTGATTTCCTCACGAGAAGAGAAACTAATTATAATTCAATTTGGAAGTTTGGAGCCTATTATAGTTCCAATTGAATCCCAAGGACCTTTGATAGAGGTCGATCTTTTGGTGGATATCTTTGACAAAGCTGATGATGATGAAAAGGGATGGACTCTTATCACTCAGTGGAGGCTAAGGAAGCAAAATCAATTTCAATCAGCACCTCTCCATCATAGAAAGATACAAGGTAGGAAGAAAAGCCCTCGTCATTCAAGACGAAAGAAGAAGTCCAAGAAGACCAAAAGACATGAAATTCTACCTATTGACCTACTTGAGCAGGAGGCCCTTGTTCCGATCACAATTGAAGAGGTCCTCCCAATAGGTTTCTTTGAGAAAGTTATGATCAACATAACCTTATGTTCTGAGCTCAAAGAAGAGGAAGACAAGGGGAGTGATAAACAAGAGAACTCTCCAAGAGTAGCTGACAAGACCTTGATTGCTCTAGAGGCTTTGCCAGCTTACATAGACTAGAGACAAATCTTTTGTTTACTTAAGGAGATGTGCCAACATGTTGTTGTCTTATAACACCTAGAACTTTACAATGACAAGTGTAAGGATGTTGGAGGATTGGAACAAAGCCCTGTTTAGTGTGCCTCTTGCAACACTACAGTCACGTTCACTGATGATGATTTATTCTTGGGATCCAAGTATCACAATCGTCCTTTATTTATGACTGACTAAATTAGGGAGTAGAAAGTTAAGCGCATCCTTATGGATGGAGGGCCAACCATCAACATCATGCCTAATTCTACGATAAATAACTTAGGCATCACAGTAGAGGAATTTTCTAAGAGTCAAACAATGATCCAAGGGTTCAACCTTGAGGGCCAGCGTGTAATCAGCATGACCCATGTTGAACTAGTGATGGGAGACTTATCAACATTCTCAATCTTCCATGTAATCAATGCTAAGACTTCCTATATGTTATTAGTTGGGTGACCATGGCTTTATGAACGTGGGATTGTGGTTTCCACTTTACACCAATGCCTTAAGTACTACCGAGATGGAGAGAAGAAAATAAACAAGGATGTCAAGCCATTCATTAAGGCTGAGTCTCACTCTGCAGATGCAAGGTTCTTTGAAGAAGGTGATGCACCTAAGGAAACCATGTCGTAAACTATTTCTTCTACAGGCAAAGGGGGCATAAAGACTGCTCTTCAGGCAACAAAAGATGATGCTCTTAAGCAGCGATGTGAGAAAGAAACAAATAAGCAGGGAAACATAACTTCTCTTATTGAACAAGTTGCTAAACCAGTTGCTGCTTTAACGGGCTTAATGCCACCAATTTTAAGGTACATACCTAGGTCTTGCCATAAGAAGAGCAAATCGCCCTTTACGAGTGCACAAGCAGAAGCATCGGGACCAAAGCTACTAAAAGGATGATGCAGCTAGCATAACCACCCTAAAAGGGAGTGTAACAGTTTAAACACTTAAGATATGGCAGGCTAAGGTGAGTAGGCCCTCTCTTTCTGGGTTTGTTATATCTTCTAAAGAAGCGATGACTTGCTAGGTGCATGGACTAAAGAGTGATTTGATTCAAACGTATACAAGCTTATAGAGAGGGCTAATTATGACTTTTAAAATCCAGCTACCTTAGGAAAGATAGTCGAAGCCAAGCCTTATGGCCTTACTAAAACTCAAAGAAAGATCCAAGAGTGGCGAGGTTCTGTGAGCATCTCTAAAGTTGGAATGGGCTTCATGCCACTGCAGCCAATCAAAATCTCTGAGTAACAGAAGGATAAGAAGTTGGTGATTTAGCACATCTCAGCTAAAGATGTAAATGAGAATGCACATTAGTATTCACCCGTATAAGGAAAAGGAAAGATCATAGAATCTCTGTTTTCAACAAAATCAAAGATGATCCCTAACCAAAGCCTTCATTTTTTTCCACAATAAAAATTGATGAAAAGTCTTCAAACTCACGACTTTAGCAAGAGAAAAGTTCTGTGTTTAGCCGCTTAAGAGTGATAAATGAAGTTCAGAGCTTTATCGTTCTCGTATAAAGCATTTCTCTAGTTTGGATGTGAAGACAGACAGTTCATTAGGAATAAAGAGTCGTACTCTGGTCTTCATAGGTCAACGAAACATCTCTAACTCTAATGAGGAGGCGAAGAAAGAAGAAGTTGTTTCTTCCAATCATATTACAGTCCATGAACAAGATAACTCAGACACAGAGATAGAGCTGTTAGAAACTCCTAAGACTCTCGAAGACGAGGGGCAAGCTATAGTTGATGATTTGAAGGAGTTAAATCTTGGAACCAAAGAGGAGCCTCACCCTATCTAAGTGAGCTCATCACTTACACCTGAGTAGGAAAAGCAGTACTTTGAACTCCCATTAGAGTACAAGGACGTGTTTGCCTGAAGCTACAAAGAAATGCTTAGTTTAGATCCAAAGGTCGTAGTCCACCGCCTGTCTATCAAAAGGGGTGTTTCGCCTAAGAAGCAACCTCAACGACGTTTTCGCCCAGAGTTGGTACCGAAAATTAAAAAAGAGATCAATAAACTCATAAAGGCAGGATTCATTCATGAGGTCAAGTACCCAACATGGATCATAGACGTTGTGCCTATTAGGAAGAAAAATGGGCAACTTCATACTTGCTTGGACATTTGAGATCTCAACGATGCTTGTCCAAAATATGATTTCCCTTTGCCCATTATAGGGCTCATGATCAACTTAACTATAGAGCATGAAGTGTTGTCATTCATGGATTGTACCGCAGAATACAATCAAATTCAGATGACACCAGAAGATCAAGAGCCCACAGCTTTTCGCACACCTAAAGACATTTTTTACTATAAGGTGAGGCACTTTGCTCTTAATAATGCACAAGCAACTTACCAAAAGGTAATGCAAATAATTTTTGATGATATGCGCCATAAAACAGTCGAGTGCTATGTCGATGATTTGCTGGTCAAGTCCAAAAAGAGGGCAAATCACATATAAGATCTTCGTATGATCTTTGAGCGATTACAGAGATGCCAATTAAAGATGAATCCACTCAAGGGCGCGTTTAGTGCCATCGTTTATCATAGAGGAACTGAGATCGGCCAATCAAAGATCAAGGCAATCTAAGATATGCCTGAGCCTAAGAATCTCAAGGAGCTTTGTGGACTTTAAGGTCGCTGGGCATATATCTGAAGATTCATCTCAAATCTTGCAGGAGCTATCATCTATTCGGCCACCTTATGAAAACAGCTGCACCGTTTGAGAGGGAGGAGTTGTGTCGTACAACTTTTGAGAAAATAAAGAAGTATTTATCCCATCCTCCTATGTTGGAGGCACAACCCCTAGCAAACCCCTCATACTATACATTGCAGCTTAGGAAAACTCCCTAGGAGCATTATGTGTATAAGAAAATAAGGAAGTAAAATAAGTTGCCCTATACTACTGAAGTTATAAGTTGGTTGACATTGAATTAAAGTACTCTCTTATCTAAAAGACCTACTTGTCGCTCATTTTTGTCATTCAGAAATTCATACATTACATGTAGGCTTATACAGTGTAAGTGGTCTCACCAATCTCATTAAGTACATCTTGTCTAGGCCAATCTTGAATGGGGGATTGGCCAAATGAGTTATAATATTAAAGTAGTACAACCTTGTCCATGTACAGCAAAGGGCAGTTAAAGAGCAAGTGCTGGCAGATTTCTTAGCATATTACCCAATTCGCGATGATTGGGAGCTAAATGATGATTTGCTGGGGAAAGATCTGTTCTTTATTAATATCCTCCCTCTATGGGAAATTTATTTTGATGGAGCAACAAGACATCATGGTGCTGGTGCAGGTGTAGTTTTTGTCTCCCCCAAAAAGCACATCCTATCATATTGCTTTGTGCTTAATCAATTATGCTATAACAATATGGCAGAGTACTAAGCACTTAGCTTAGGTCTTCAAATGGCTATTGAGATGGAGATTAAAGGCTTAGTATATATGGTGATTCGTAGTTGGTCATCAATCAATTACCTGAGGAGTATGAGGTTAAGAAAGAACATCTTGTCCCGTATCACAAGCATGCATTATAATTACTGGATAAGTTGGACATATTCAAGTTGGAACATATGCCGAGGAGTGCCAATAAGACGGAAGACATACTTGCAAGCCTCGTAGTCACTTTGGTACTAGGGGGTGAAGAAGATATGATCATCCCATTACGTAGTCGTTGGGCCATTCTGCCTGATGATGAAGACTCGAAGGAAGAGGCCAATGTGATCTCTGTTCTTGAGACAGATGCAAAAAAATTATGTCAACCTATAATGAGTATTTAGAGCATGGGAAACTTCATAGTAACCCAAGGTGTAAGACAGAAATATAGTGGAGAGCTTTGCGCTTCCTTTACTATAACGAAACGCTCTATCGATGCTTTTTTCTTGGCCTTCGATTATGATGCTTGGATATGAAAAAGGTAAAGCAAGCAATGGCAGAAGCTCATTCAGGTGTGCGTGGATCACACTAATCACTGCTTAGGCTACCTGATCGCATTAAGAGGATGGGTTCCTACTGGCCCACTATGGTGCAAGGTTGCATAAGTTACACAAAGAGGTGTGATGCTTGTTAGTTCCGTGCCAACTTCATACATCAAACTCCAGAACATCTCCACCTAACAGTTCCATCTTGGCCTTTTAAGGCATGCGGGCTCGATGTCATTAGACCAATTATGCCTAAATCATCTACTGGTCACTCCTACATCCTAGCTGCCACTGATTATTTTTCTAAATAGGCAGAAGCGATTCCACTAAGGAAGGTCAAAAAAGAAACTGTGGTTCGACTTTATAAGAACACATATTATCTATCAATATGGTGTTCCTAGATACATCATCGTTGATAATGGTAAGCCCTTCTCTAACAATGTAATGCCTAGCCTATGCGAGAAGTTTAAGTTTGCCTAACACAAGTCTTCTATGCACAATGCTCCTGCAAACAGCTTTGTAGAAGTATTTAACAAAACGCTTTGCAACTTACTCAAAAGCGTTATCACAAAGTCGAAATGAGATTGGCATAAAAGACTAGGGGAGGCTCTTTGGGCATACTGAACCACATACAAGATGTCAACACGGTCGATTCCCTCCGCTTTGGTGTATGGAGTTCAAGTCTTTTTACTATTAGAGCTCCCAATCCCATCACTTTTCATTGTCATACAGGAAGGCTTAATGGAAGATGAAAATCATAGTCTTCACTTAGCTTAGCTGGAGGCCCTTGATGAGAAAGGACTTCAAGCGCAGCAGAAGTTAAAATATTATCAAGCTCATCTATCAAGAGCGTTCAATAAGAAGGTTCGGTCGCGCTCGTTTCAGGTTAGAGACCAAGTGCTGGCAGTAAGAAGGCTGATCATTATCTCTTACAAGTCTGAAAGTAAGTTCACCTCCAAGTGGGATGGTCCCACTGTGGTTTGAGAAGTCAACACAAACGGAGCCTACAAGATCGTTGATGATGCTGATAGGGTACGTGTGGGACCCATAAATGGTAAGTTCTTGAAGCGTTATTATCCTTAAAATATAATGTTTGTAAAGCTCCTAAGTGAGAGCCTGAACTGCTCGTTCTTTCTAGTCAAATTCTTTTGTAACACTCCTGGCCCGCAAGAGTCTAAACTGTGAATGACAAAATAAAATAAAAAAAAGTGTCATGTCTTTGATATGTATCTCTTAATACTTTAGGGTGTTACATTTCCTTTAGATATGTAGGCAACTTGGGCATATCCCTTAAGTACAGTCATAAAAAAAAAATCAATGAATAATATTTATTGGTGCTATTGGCTTTGATTATTTTCTGTTACTACAAATTATTGCATGAATTTAGAATTAAGAAATTCATCTTATTGTAATATAATCAAAGTCAATTTCAATAAACTATATTGCACCCAAAAAAAAAAATGGCAATTTGGTTAAGACAAAGCCACCAGGCATGGTTTAGTCATCTAATGTGCCTAAAAGTTCTTCGACACGTTTCTTGAGCCCAAAAAGATGATAAGTTGCTGGAGATAAAGCCACCAGGCATGGTTTAGGCATCCAATGTGCCTAAAAGTTCTTAAACACGTTTCTTCGCCCCCTCAACTTACACTCTCTTATGCGGTAACTTTAGGGGGCATCCAAATTGACAACCTCTCTTTTAAGAAGAAATAAGTCATCTTTAGCTTTCTTTAGTGAAGCCTCAGTCTTCGCTAGTTCTCCTTGTAACTCCAACTCATTTACTTTTGCTCGTTGAAGATCAACCTCAAGTAGCTTTCTTTGCTTGTGAGCTTAGGCAACAGCAGTAGTTGCCTCGTCAAACTGTGCACCTACCTTTTCCACTTAAGTGCGTGCTTCCTCAAATATGTCTAATAAGGTTGCTTACTAGTTTAGCACATCTTTGGTAGGAGTCTGACCTTCTAATTGGGCCTTTAACTTCAGGTATTGCTCAGCTTTTTTCAGATATGCCTTGACAATATTCTTTAACTCCAAATAATCTACCTAGAAGGATGATATGGTTTCATATATCTGCTCAGCTTCGTGGTGGATGTTTCTAATGTCAGCTTCTGTCTTTGAGGTAAACTTTTTCAACTGCTACTAAAAACGCTGCTTCGCACTCAAGGCCAGATCATTAAATACACCAAAAACAATTCCCCTAGGAAAGTAAGTTGAAATGGAAGGAGTAGCAGACCAATGATGGTCTGCTTGCTCCACCAGCGAGGGCATTATCTCGATGAAATCATCCTCGGATGACTTAGCAATCAGCACAATCAAGGTAGGTTCACTGTCTTCGTCACCTAATGCAGCCTTAAGTCTATCTCTTAGTTCAACAGTGTTGAATTCCAAGAGTACACAACCACAAGAGGGGGGTGAATTGTGGTGGCCGATTTTCGCCAAATAACTGACAAACAGCCGTAGCACTTGATTGCAGAGACTGTTCGTAAATCACAAACAACCTTAAGCCTTGTTTGCAGCGGTTGTTCCCAATTGGTTCAGTAGCGAAATTCAAAGTAATAAATGCGGAAATAAAGCACACACAATTTTTACGTGGAAAACACCTCTAGCCCAACTGAGGTGTGAAAAACCACGACCTACCTCGTGTAGGATTTAACCACTTCACTAACGGGCTGAACACGTTACAAAAGTAACACTCCTTGTTACAACTTGTAACCCACGTAACCTTCTTCCCTAAGACAGGTTACACCACGTCCAATCACACTATATTGGACACGTCCAAAGTCCACTCGACTATGGACACACTCACTCACTTTCTGATCTGAGAACAGGGGTACAAAACACCTTACTGGGGGTGCTTCTGACTTAAGCAGATGTAAGGTACAATGAAGTCCTATTATGCCAATATTTTGAAAGCTCAGTTAAGCACAAGCCTGTCACGGTTTTTCTCTTTGAAATGCAGCTTTTGGAAATCTCTTACTTCTTGTATAAAAACCGGATGTGTAAATGGGAGAGAAGATTTCATTATTTAAACACACAAACCCAACGGCTAATACTTTCAAAAAGGATAGCAAAATCTTCTAATATTAGCAGCTTAGGGAGTTTCTTCAAATAAGATTCCCAACGGCTAGAGAAGATAAGATTTTACTAAAATAAGGGAATTTGATTTTTCAAGGAATAAAAACTAATTACCCACTAAATATAGCTGTGCAGATTTTGCCCAAAAAAGGATAAAGATTTCGGTTCCAAATTTGAAATCAATCACGGCCTAAAAATAAGGGATAAGAATTTTGAAAAGAGATCCTTAGCAAAAACGGTTTTGCAATCTTTTTCGAATCAAAAATAATCCTTTTTAGAACTTAATTAGTTAGCCTAGGATTTCATAAAAAGATCCTTTAGAGCTGGCACCCAACCAAAGGAAATTTACTGGTAAAACAGACAGTCGAGACTGCTGCAGTTTCAGGAACACCTTAGGCACCCTGTTTTGAGGGTTGCTTGGAAATTGGTGTTCCAAAGTAAATGTCAAAAACCGTTTTAAGAAGTGTTAAATTGAGACTTTCAAGACTGGCATATTAACAAGAGTCTAAAAGATAAACACTAAACCAAACCAGGACTTCTTGTTGTAAGAATCAGTCATCTTGTCAATAATAAATATGCTGCTCCAAACACCTTGGTCACCTTGATTCCTCGGGTGATCTTGTATAGCTGAATGTAAGAACTTGTTCCTCAAGACTTAGCCAACTGATTGGCGAGATTTGTTGTTTGCTGATCTTGTATCACTGAAGCTTGGAACCTGTTCCTAAGACTTGTTCTCAACATTTTGCATCCAGGTTAATACGAATATTACAAACAACAGTGTAGGTCCTGTTTGGAGAGCTTGTTTGGAACAACATTACTTAGACAAATATGTTACACTTAGATTTGTTATCATCAAAACTAAATATAATTATGCAACAAATTCCCCCTTTTTGATGATGACAAACCAAGTGACCATATTGACAAAAATTTAAAAAAACTTTAAAACTTTAAAGAATGCTGATAAGGGATCCACATTAGGTGCTAGGTCACTAGGTGCTAGGTCATAGAGCAAGTCATATGGTCTAGGTCATAGAGTAAGTCATATGGTCAGACATCTTCCCCCTTTTGGCATCATTAAAAAGCATAAACAACGGGCAATCATATGGTGTTAGCAACAACAAGAAATTTCATTAACAGCCCAGAGATATACAATACCAAACAAAAACATAAAGGGAGAGGGAAGAGAACATGAGGAAACATTAGGGAGCAGTGGGTGATGGTGACTGTGGAGAAGGGTTTTTAGGAGCAAGAGAAGAGAGAAGGGCCAGGAGGTCTTCATGGCGTTTGGCAGAGGGGGCCTTCTCTTCATCTAAGGCAGCTTTGACAGCAGAGAGCTCTTCCTTGAGCCGAGAATTATCTTGAAGAACATCCTCAAGTTTCCCTGAGGAATGGCCAGGAACAGGGCGAGGTGGTCTGGTGCCCTGTTTGGAGGCAGAGCCCTCGGCCAAAGCATACCCACACCCCATAAAGGTGTCAGTCCCTATCTCATCAATGATTTAGGCAGCCACCTTCTTTTTAAGCTCTATCCCAAAATGCTCAAAGACCTTCGTCAGCAGAAAGCCATATCCAAGATCATGTGCCCGAGTAGTGTTTGCAATACGCGCAATATGGCGAATCATAAGGGCAGGAAGGTTAATGGGTTCCTCCCTGTCCAATAGATCCACCAGGCACTGATCTAGGGCATCAGCCTGATTGCGACCCTGACCCCTTGGAATTATGTTCCTAATAACGAACATGAAGAGCAATTGATGCAGGGGGGTCATGTCACCCTTCTTCACAGAGGTGGGTGTTTGCAGACCCTGGTTTTGACTTAACTGCTGTGAAAGCTCGAGCAGCCTAGTTGTCCCTAAGATAGACTTATCCTCCCTCACATACACATCAAAACCATGTGAGGGGACACCCAAAATGTCACCCAGAGAGCGGGCATCAAATTGTACTTCTTTATCACCAATGGTGCTTGTCACCACTCCTTCGGTGACAGCACAGTTGGCATAGAATTCAGCCAACTCTGGTCCAGAACACCCCAACTCGGTGTTTGCAAAGAGATCCAACCACTGCTGGGCTCTCAGTTTCTGCAGGAACACCTCTAACCCATGTTCCTGGAAAAAGGGAACTTTCACTATCTTCCCCCTCACTATGTTGCGCTTGAGCAGATGCGCAACCTTGGTAGAAGAAGGGGAGGTAGTGGTCTTTTTCGCTCTTTTGAGGGGAGGAGCAGAAGAGGTAGTCTTAGGTGTAGCTGATTTGGAGAGAGAAGGGGTGAAGATCTTTCTCTTGGGAGGGGCTGTTGGAGGAGAAGACTTAATGGCAGGGAGAGTGGTTTTCTTAGGAGTTTGTTCTTCGGTGGACTCGGAGAACACTGGGGTCCCCTGTTTAAAGGGGGTGTTCTCAGAATCAGAATCCGAGAATCCCGCAGAAGAAGAAGAGGAAGAAATTTCCTCAATGACTGGAGTGGAGGATTTTGTGGTTCTAGGAGTGGAGTAGAAGGCAATTCTTGCAGATTTACGCGTGGGCTTAGCAGATTTTGGAGGAGAGGGGGCTGAGGCTTTTGAGGGTTGAGGCCTTGTTTGTGGCCTTGATCTAGGCGTTCTACTACGCCTAGCCACCATCTTAACCCTTTTTCTTTTCTCTCCGGTTTGGAAGACCGGAGTGGCAAACTCAAGCTCAGCAGGGGAAATGTTTCCACCATGGCTTCCCCCTGTTTCCAAGGATCTCTCCTCAGAACTTCCCCTCAGATCATCCCTTAGGTCCTCCTTACACATAAAATTGAGGGATTCAGACCCTGTTTCAGCAACTGTTTCCTTTTCAGGGAACAGTCTAAAAGAACAGGGCTCAACAAACTCAGAGAAGTCGACAGGGGGCTCAAAGACTTCATCTTTAGACCCAAGATTTTCCCCAGATTTCCCAACCTGGGCAGAGTTCTTTTCAGAAGGGGAGTAAATAGTTAGTCCCTCAAACACCACCAATTCCCAACCAAAATTGTAGGGAATGTCTTTCAAACCCAAGCCTACTGATTTTAGTCCGACACTCTTCAAAAACCGGAAGGGTTTGAAGCTAATTGGGCGAGGAGGACTAGGGATTTTACCTTCTAGAATCGCCATTAAAAACGGCGTGAAGACAACAAGGTCAGGACTTGTTCCTGAGGCTGATTCAAATGGCTTCCTTCCCCTGATTGAAGAAGCAGAACTTCCAGAGCCTTCGATTGAAGCCATTTGAGCAAGAATTAGAGAAGGGTTAGGGTTTGAGAGAAGGAGATTTGCCGGGTACTCGAGAGAAAAGAGAAAAGATATAAGAGAGAGGTAAGGATTTGCAAATTTAAAGGATGAGAAGACGGCAAGATCTTTTAAAGATCTTCCCGTTACAACGGGTGTTTGCCATAAGTAGCCGCTACTCTATCCTCGGGAAGGCGTGTAATTTAAAAACATTTAAACACTAGCTACAAATCTTTGACAATCAAGGAACATACCTGTTCTTGCTGCTTGTTCTTGAATATGAATCATCGGTAATAAGAGTAACATGCCCAATCATGTTGGCTTTTAACACGCATCGCATTCTGCAATCTATATATATATTCAAATAGCACAAAGATTCGACTGCAAACATTGCTGTGGACAAATTGCATCCGCAGCATATAAGAGTTGTGAACAGGGGGAGAGAACAGGTTTCTTAGGTTGTTTTCACCAAACCTAGTTCAAGTCTATTTCTCTCAAATTGATCTCTACCTAGTGCCTTAGTGAATATATCAGCAATTTGATTTTCTGTGGTACAAAAATTCATTGAAATCAATCCCTTTTCAACATTATCTCTCAAGAAATGATGTCGAATGTTAATATGTTTTGTTCTTTTATGTTGACACGGATTTTTGGCAATATTAATTGCACTAGCGTTATCACAAAAGATAGGAATGTATCCAGTGTCAACACAAAAGTCCTTGAGTTGTTGTCTTATCCACAGCAATTGAGCACAACATGAAGCAGCTGCAACATATTCAGTTTCTGCTGTGGACATGGCAACTGAATGTTGTTTCTTGGTTGCCCAAGATACCAAACAAGGTCCAAGGAAATGAGTCATACCTTAGGTGCTTTTCCTATCAACCAAGAATCCTGCATAGTCAGCATCAGCATATCCAACAAGATCAAAATTGCAACCTCTAGGATACTATAGAGCTAAATCAGGTGTATGCTTTAAATATCTTAGTATCCGTTTAACAGCCTTAAGATGAGTCTCTTTAGGGCAAGACTGAAAACGGGCACATAGACCAACACTGAAAACAATGTCAGGTCTAATAGCGGTGAGGTATAAAAGTGACCCTATCATGCCTCTATAGAGTTTCTCCTTAACTGAGGGGCTCCCATCATCCATTACCAACTTGGTTGAAGGAGAAATGGGAGTATCTATGGGCTTGGTCGACTCCATTCCAAAACACTTAAGTAGTTCCTTGATATACTTTTGTTGATGGATCATGGTGCCGTTTGAAGTTTGCTTGATTTGTAAGCCTAAGAAAAAGTTAAGCTCACCCATCATGCTCATTTCAAACTCACTCCTCATCATTTTTGAAAAATCATTACATAGATCATGATGAGTTGCACCAAATATAATATCATCGACATATACTTGGACAACCAACAAATGTTCCCCCTTAGATTTTAGAAACAAGGTATTGTCTACCTTGCCTCTTCTAAAATCATTTTCAAGTAAAAAGCTTGACAAGCGTTCATACCAAGCTCTAGGAGCTTGTTTTAGACCATAAAGAGCTTTGTCAAGTTGAAAAACATGATCAGGAAATTCATTGTTTTCGAAACCAGGGGGTTGTTTGACATACACCTCTTCCTTAAGGTATCCATTTAGAAATGCACTTTTCACGTCCATTTGATATAGCTTGATCTCCATATGGGCTGCAAAGGCTATTAGGATACGAATAGCCTCAATTCTAGCAACTGGTGCAAAGGTTTCTTCGTAATCAATCCCTTCTTCCTGATTGTACCCTTGAACCACCAGCCGTGCCTTGTTCCTGGTGACTGTTCCTGACTCATCAAGTTTGTTTCGGAACACCCACTTGGTTCCAATGATTGTTCTATCTGCAGGTCGAGGTACAAGGTGCCATACTTTGTTCCTTTCAAATTGATGAAGTTCTTCTTGCATTGCTGTGACCTAATCTGAATCTGCAAGAGCTTCATTCACATTCTTTGGCTCAATGTTAGAAAGAAACGCATAGAATGCACAAAAATTCTTAAGCTTTGACCTAGTTAGCACTCCAGTATTAATATCAGACAAAATTTGCTTAAGAGGGTGCGAACGTTGGTGCTTCCATGGCCGTGGAGTAAGTGGATCCACAGACACATGCTCTACTCTAACTGGAACACTTGGAGACTCAGGCTTACAATCAGTCCTCGAGCCTGTTCCTGAGAAACCTGACTGGTGTTGTCCCGAATAGGGTTCAACGGTGTTTCCCCCTGTTTGGTTCTCACCTTGCCTGTCGTTCTGAGAAACATCTTCAGGAGTTGTTTTCTCCATGGTGTTCTTACCTTGTCTATCTTGGAGCAACACTTCTTTTCGAACAAGACCTAATTCAAATTCTTCCTCCTGTGCATCATTCTCACTCAACAAGTTAGATTCATCAAAAAGCACATGCACACTTTCCTCAACACATAAGGTTCTTTTGTTAAACACTTTGTAAGCCTTACTGTGAGAAGAGTAACCAAGAAATATTGCCTCATCACTCCTAGGATCAAACTTTCCTAAGGCATCCTTCCCATTATTATGCACAAAACACCTACAACCAAATGTTCTCAGGTGCGTAATGTTGGGTTTTCTGCCTTTGAAAAGTTCATAAGGAGTTTTGTTCAAAATAGGTCTGATCATGCATCTATTTATAATATAACATGAGGTGTTCAATGCTTCTGCCTAGAAATTCCTAGGAAGACCACTAGCAATAAGCATTGTTCTAGTCATGTCTTCTAGGGTGCGATTTTTGCGCTCAACCACCCCATTTTGTTGGGGTGTTCTTGGAGCTGAGAAGTTATGATCAACACCATGTTCATTACAATAGTTAATAAAACTTGTGTTTTCAAATTCAGTACCATGATCAAATCTTAAGCTAATTAAAGAGTGTCCTACTCTCTTTTCAACCTTTTTGAGAAAGGCAATAAAATTCTCAAAGGTTTCATCCTTGGATGCCAAAAACAAGGTCCAAGTAAATCGAGAGTAATCATCCACTACAACAAGCACATACCTCTTCCCACCTCTACTTGCTATCCTCATAGGACCACACAGATCAATGTGTAATAATTCTAGAGGTCGGGTAGTGCTTACACACTTTTTCGATTTCAAAAAAGATCTGACTTGTTTGCATTTTGCACAAGCTTCACATACCTTGTCATCATTAAATTTGATGGAAGGTAGTCCAACAACTAGGTCTTTAGAAACAAGTTTGTTCAAAAGAGATAGACTTGCATGACCTAGTCTCTTGTGCCAGAGCATTATATCATCATTCAAGGCACTCAAACAAGTCAGATTGTTTTGGGGAAGTGTGGAGATACATACTTTGTAAACATTTTTGTGTCGCTTCCCTCTTAATACGACATCTCCTGTGTTTGAGTTTACAACCAAGCAACGTGTTGATGAGAACACTACTAGGTTGTATTTATCACACAGTTGGGACACACTAAGTAAATTATACTTCAAACCATCAACTAAGTATACATTTTCAATTGAGTGGGAGTAGGACTCACCAATCTTACCTATACCGACAATTGTCCCAGACTTGCCGTTTCCAAATGCCACACTCCCACCATCCGAAGCTGTAAGTGAGAGAAAATTGAAATTTTCACCAGTCATATGCCTCGAACACCTACTATCAACATACCACAGCTGCCTATTTTCAAGGTTGTTCTCTGGGCTATTTGCCAGGTTGTACCTTAGCCTGTTTGCTGGGTTATTTGTTGGGTTGTTCTCTCTCACTTCAGCCTGCAAAACAAATTAAGGGTTAGTTTTGGGAACCCAGATCCACTTGAGTCCCATTCTTTTAGATAGGTAAAGCTCATCTTTCCTAAACCAGACTTGTTTTACATAACCTTCATTTTGTTTAATAGCATACCTTCTTGAAGGACAAGTGTATTGATAGTGACCCATTTTACCACAGTGAAAGCAAACAATGTTTTCAGGTAATCCAACATACTTTCTGTTTGCAGGGTAAACGGTTTGTTTGGGCTTAAATCCTAGTCTTCTTTTGTTTTGGCTGTGATGAGTGTTTAGCCACTCCAATGCTCTTGAGGACTTGTTCCAATGCTTGGTTGTGACAAGCTAGGTTTCCAGTTTTTCTATATTAGCATGCAGGCTCTTGTTCTCCTCAAGCAAAGACTCAACCATTCCTTCCACCTCAAGGAGTTTTTCCTCCACTCGAGAATAATCTCCCTCTTTTATAAAGAGGTTTTCCTTGAGCATGTTAATATTTTCATATAAGCCCAGTTTTTCATTTTTAAGGGTCTCATTTTCAAGCTCTAGATCACGAACTTCCTTTGTCAAATTAGCACAGGTATCCATTAAATTGTACAGAAGTTCTTCTAGAGTTGCTTTATTGAGACCACGTACCTTGTTCTTGAGATCAGTTAGGCTGTTTGTTGACTCTTCATCTGAATCTGTATCACTTTGCGCCATGAGAGCTACAGCACCTTCTTCAGTTTCAGTTTCTTCATCCTCGGAAGAATCATCCCAAGCAGCAAGCATTGCTTTCGAGAATTGTTTTCCTGAACTGTTTACACCTTGTTTCCTGCCTTGTTTCCTAGGGTGTTCGTGCCCTTGCTCTTCTCAAAGTAGTGGACAGTTCTTCACAATATGATCAGATTTGCCACACTTGAAACACCCAGAGAACTGTTCTCGGGGGGTGTTTCTGCCTTTGCTGAAGTCCTTCCTTTTATTGTTCTCTTTTACTTTCTTGAAGAACTTCTTGAATTTCCGAGTCATCATTGCCATCTCTTCTTCTTCAAGATCTGAATCATCATCTTCCAAGGCTTTTAAAGCAAGCCCTCGGTCTTTCTTAGCCTCCTCCTTCTGTTGAGAGTTTTTTCTCAGTTCATACATTTGAAGATTTCCGATCAGCTCATCTAGGGTGATCTTGTTCATGTCTTTGGCCTCCTGAATGGCTGTCACCTTGGCTTCCCATGAACGAGGCAAAATCCTTAGGATTTTTCTTACCAACTCTTCAGTGGTGAAGGATTTTCCCAGAGATTTTAATTCGTTTGTTATGTGAGTAAAGCGAGTATACATGTCCATCACATTCTCACGATCACCCATGTCAAACAGCTCATATTGCCTCATGAGTAGCTTAATGCGTGATTGTTTAACTTGACTTGTTCCTTCATGAGCTACTTGCAAGGCATTCCATATTTCCTGAGCTGACTCACATTCTGAAATGCGAGTATATTCATTGGGGCCTAGGCCAAAGTATAATAGTTTCTTGGCCTTGGCATTCTTTTCTATCTTCTTATAATCCTCAGCATCAAACTTTACGGGTTCCTTAGGAACCTTCTTTCCATCTTCAAGCACTTTCGTGGGAACAAGGGGCCCGTTCTTGATGAGCATCCATAACTCGTAATCCTCTACTTGTATGTAGTTCTCCATCCTGTTTTTCCACCAACTATAGTATTGGCCATTGAAGTAAGGAGGTCGAGTAATGGATTGACCCTCAAGTATCCCTTGTGGTGCACTCATCTTCACGGATCTCTCAAGGTGTTAGCCTTTTGAAAGAGAACCTGCTCTGATACCACTTGTTGAATTCCAAGAGTACACAACCACAAGAGGGGGGATGAATTGTGGTGGCCGTTTTTCGCCAAATAACTGACAAACAGCCGTAGTACTTGATTGCAGAGACTGTTCGTAAATCACAAACAACCTTTAGCCTTGTTTGCAGCGGTTGTTCCCAATTGGTTCAGTAGCGAAATTCAAAGTAATAAATACGGAAATAAAGCACACACAATTTTTACGTGGAAAACACCTCTAGCCCAACTGAGGTGTGAAAAACCACGACCTACCTCGTGTAGGATTTAACCACTTCACTAACGGGCTGAACACGTTACAAAAGTAACACTCCTTGTTACAACTTGTAACCCACGTAACCTTCTTCCCTAAGACAGGTTACACCACGTCCAATCACACTATATTGGACACGTCCAAAGTCCACTCGACTATGGACACACTCACTCACTTTCTGATATGAGAACAGGGGTACAAAACACCTTACTGGGGGTGCTTCTGACTTAAGCAGATGTAAGGTACAATGAAGTCCTATTATGCCAATATTTTGAAAGCTCAGTTAAGCACAAGCCTGTCACGGTTTTTCTCTTTGAAATGCAGCTTTTGGAAATCTCTTACTTCTTGTGTAAAAACCGGATGTGTAAATGGGAGAGAAGATTTCATTATTTAAACACACAAACCCAACGGCTAATACTTTCAAAAAGGATAGCAAAATCTTCTAATATTAGCAGCTTAGGGAGTTTCTTCAAATAAGATTCCCAACGGCTAGAGAAGATAAGATTTTACTAAAATAAGGGAATTTGATTTTTCAAGGGATAAAAACTAATTACCCACTAAATATAGCTGTGCAGATTTAGCCCAAAAAAGGATAAAGATTTCGGTTCCAAATTTGAAATCAATCACGGCCTAAAAATAAGGGATAAGAATTTTGAAAAGAGATCCTTAGCAAAAACGGTTTTGCAATCTTTTTCAAATCAAAAATAATCCTTTTTAGAACTTAATTAGTTAGCCTAGGATTTCATAAAAAAATCCTTTAGAGCTGGCACCCAACCAAAGGAAATTTACTGGTAAAACAGACAGTCGAGGCTGCTGCAGTTTCAGGAACACCTTAGGCACCCTGTTTTCAAGGTTGTTTGGAAATTGGTGTTCCAAAGCAAATGTCAAAAACTGTTTTAAGAAGTGTTAAATTGAGACTTTCAAGACTGGCATATTAACAAGAGTCTAAAAGATAAACACTAAACCAAACCAAGACTTCTTGTTGTAAGAATCAGTCATCTTGTCAATAATAAATATGCTGCTCCAAACACCTTGGTCACCTTGATTCCTCAGGTGATCTTGTATAGCTGAATGTAAGAACTTGTTCCTCAAGACTTAGCCAACTGATTGGCGAGATTTGTTGTTTGCTGATCTTGTATCACTGAAGCTTGGAACCTGTTCCTAAGACTTGTTCTCAACATTTTGCATCCAGGTTAATACGAATATTACAAACAACAGTGTAGGTCTTGTTTGGAGAGCTTGTTTGGAACAGCATTACTTAGACAAATATGTTACACTTAGATTTGTTATCATCAAAACTAAATATAATTATGCAACAAACAGTATATCCCTCCATTAAAAAGAGGATTACATCAGCCAAAAAAAGAACAAAAGGAAGAGAAAGGGGGCAGGATAACAAGATACACCTCACCGTTTGTTTTCATCTTTGATTTCAGTGAGCTCATTGTACTGGTAGACTTGCCCTTAGAGTTAGGTAGCTTGGTTACACTGTCTGGTTTGCTCTTTGAGCCTAATAAATTGTTCGCTCCACTAACAGAGGACCTGATACTTAAGCCTCTCAAGGCTTCAATCTTCTCTTTCCCAAGTGAGCAACTCCTGCTTTTCTGAGGAGATGTGTCTGCTCCCAAAGAGGAACTATCGCCTCGTTCTTTTCTAAGCTCAGTTGGGAATAGGGCATGCTCATTATGCTGCTGCATAGATGGCTTATGTGCGCTCACTTTTCTAAAAGTGACAACTATGGCAGAGGCATCATCAACAACTCTTACTTTGGCAGGTTTTCATGTTACGCAATCTCGCTTCTAGGTTGTTTAGGTTCTTGATAGAAAAGATCACCCCGTTAAGATCACCACCAGCTAGCATATCCCATGGTGACCAGTGTAGACTTTTTACTAGAGGAAGCAGTAATTATCAAGCTGGACCTGGTTATATGTTCTGTCAAGTTGAACCAATAACGAGCTACGTCCTGTAAGGTACGCTCTTGGTTATTCATTTATGGCTCACTTAGCACATCGTAATAGAAGCCAAACTATCACCTAAACTTCCAGGGGAAGCACGGCTCAATCACAATTGTCCTTCCCTATCGCAGGGTCTAAAACCCATAAAGAAGGAAAATCAAATATGCCCTCTAACTTGGAGATAAACTCCGCATGTTAATTAAAGTCATTGATGCATCCTTTGTTAGAGCATTTGAGTGCATGACAGACAGATCCTTGTATTTCAATTGCTCTCGAGCTTCTTGTACGTCAAGGGTCCAATTCATCTTTTCACCCAAGAACCTGACCATCTTAGGATGGCTATGCCGATGATAGGGATTATCAAAATAAGTTTTGAAGTAAGTCCCTAACTATCCATAAACGTTGTGAATAGGAAAAATGACTTCCAACTTATTCAGGCTCTGAGCCATAGAAATGCTATTCAACCCCCGATAAGTGCTGGCCAAGGTAGGAATTGCTAGGTTTAAACATTCCTCGTGAGCAAGTTTGCTTGTAGCTACAAGCACATTTGGGTGAATAAGGCACACTGCTTCAGTTGGCAGCACAAAGGAGCACAACCAATAGGAAATAAGTGCAGCAAGATAGGTTTTGATCAGAGCCTCGGGAATGTTGAGCATCACAAAAGGATCCTTCTCCCTCCTGGTTCGCATTGTGTGAGGAGCAGCTAGGCCAGATAAATAGGAAGTGTTTGTTGGAGCTTTAACCCGCTTTATGTTGCCATGACTATGAGGAGGTGTGTAAATCTGTTGCCCTCAGAATCAGAAGCATATCCATTCAGAAGTAGAAAGCTAAGCGATGCCATGAACATCTTGGCATAGTCTGCGGAATGTAGAGAAGAGGAAGGAGCAAGTCTCGGAAATGTTATTATCTCCGTATTCCATAAAAAGGATTTCTCTGGAAAATGGAATGAATTATTCCTAGTAAGCACCGTTGGCGGGAAGTCCACCTATAATCTGCAAATCCTATAAGGAGATTGACATGTTGCTGCTCTTGTGCAAAAAATGTTGGTAATATGGCACTATAGTTGGCAGAATGCTTTGAAAACAGTGAGACTCGTGTCATAGGAGAACAAGGATGTATACAGTCCGTTGTAGAGCCTCCATTCCATAAGTCTTTCTTTGTTGCGGCCAAAAATGTCTTCGAGCCATTCCTAGTAGCATGATATGAAGAAGTTGTTGGAGAAGTAAAGTAAAAAATTGCCCTAGGACAACATCCTATCCATGATGCGATGATAGAATAAGAGTGATGCTTCTTGAGAAGGGGCTAAAGATGCAAATAATGGTGAGATGAGTTTCAGGACTCTCCAAGATGAGATAACTCCGTCTGAACTCTGTATGTCACGAGTGGATTCTGCACTTCAGCATAAATCTGCAAGGTAGCTATGAAGTAAAGAGCGCTTGAATGATAACGATGTTAGTATATCTATGCAGAGAGTCACGCCTTCTTCAATTGGATAGTTTTTTCTATCCAAGGGGGTTCTTGGGGTTTCATGATGTGTCTAAAAAATGTACCATGGTTAATGAAGAAAAGAAAGTTGACACCAACAAGATTAAGTGAGGAGTCTCCTGCAACAAATCAAATCAATAAGGAGAAACGATTCATCATCTTAAAAGTCGATCTCACATTACGATCTAATTGGTGGAGTTGCAACTAGAAGAAATCCCAGTCGACACCAAAAAGAATAAGTGAGGGAGTCTCCTGCAAAAAATCGAATCAATAGGGAGAAATGATTCCTCGTCTTAAAAATCGACCTCACTTCGCGATCTAATTGATGGAATTAAGGCTAGAAGAAAGAAATCTAAGTCGACCCCAGTTAAATTAAGTGACAAAATCTTCTACAAAAGTTAAATATACGGGGAGAAACGATTTCTCATTTTAAAAGTCAATCTCACTTCGCAGTCTAATAGGGGGAGCAGTCAATTCAGTAGCTTCCTTAAAAAAAACGAAAAAGAAGCATTAGTTTAAGTTATAAAAAAAAAGTTACAAAAAATCACCAAAAAAAATTAAACTAATCACAAATTGGTTTGATTAAGTGACTAATCTTACATTAGTCACTTAAAAAGAAAAGGGAAATATCATATGGGCCTAAACAAAAAAGGGCTCAAAAAAATGGGGGAAATCACAAAAGAATAGCATTGAAACAACATTGGGAAGTAGGCACGTGAGAAGCAAGGATCAACAGCAAAAACAAAAGATGGGCAAATTGCTATAGATTGCTAGTTCCATTAGATCGGCACTCTGATGTAATTTGACCCTAAATTGCAAAAAAAAGGAGGAAGGGCTTCGGAAAAGACGCAAGGCTTAGAGATGGCAGTGAATACCGGACCCGATCCAGATCCATCAGAACTGATCTATTTTTAAGGATCTGGATCCAAAAAAATTAGACCCGTTGGATTTTTAAAGGATCCAGGTCCTATTGGATCTGGGTCGGATCTGGATCTAAACCTGAGACTTTGAGACCCAGACCCAGCACTTGACCCATATACAGACCCATTTGATTTTTTTTTACTCTTTGTATAGCATAGGCGTTAGGGCTTTTAGTTTCGGTCTCAAGTTTCTCATTTCTCACTCCTCTCAGTCGCACCTCTCTTCCTCACTCTTTTGCTCTCGCGACCTCGTCTCCTCCAGCATTCACTACTCCACGTCTCCATATCTTCTCCACCGATCCTCATTCTCTAAAGTCCAGGACCTTCATGCCAGTCTCCTCCCTCTTCCTAGCGACCCTTCGGTCTTGTTCGTCACGGTTTCGCCAGAACTACCATGCTACCCTCATCTCGGTGCTACCCCTTCACATATTGGCTATTCTCCGACACTTCTGTCCATTTTCCAGCGCCTCTATCCAAACTTCCAAGTTATTTTATCAGAGCGATGTTCCTGTTCTACATCCTCAACCATCTACTCTTCCACCATATATCTAACAGACATAGGTGATAGAGGATGAAACCTCAAATCCTAATTAGAAAAATACCAATATCTGCAATTCTGAATGGAATTTAACCGTTACATTTTGTTATGGTTACTCATGCCTATGCATTTTTGTAATGGGATACATTAGGCAATTACCCTATAAGAACCGAAAGCATGTAAGACTCCTTAAGTTTAATGTCAAATCGATATCTGAATACCCCAAATTGCATGACTTCTCTTATAATAGCTAATAAAATTAGTTTACTGTACGATGTCACAACAATAAAATTGATAGTATATTATTCATTTCAATAATTCAATATTTTGCTATGTATTATAGCGGAGAAGTCAATTATATGGCAAAATTTTATTTATGCACTTTTGTTTTGTTAAGAAAAAAAAGAAAGTGAAAAAAAAGCGACTCAATTAGTATGACCCGTTAAGGACCCATTAGACCTTTTAGATCTAGAGGATCCGGATCTGGAGCCAAATTTTATATACCCCGTAACTTTGGATCGAATCTGGATCCAAGTCCAAAAAATAGATCTGGATTTGGATCTTAGCGGACTCAATCCAAACCCGATCTATTGCCATCCCTAGCAAGGCTCCTCTTCTTTCTCTCTGTACCCCATCTGCCATAGCCATGCCATGTTCTCTACTGTAATTTCCCTCAAAAAAAAAGAAAAGTGAAAAAGTGAAATGAGATAGAGAAGAAATTGAAGGGCAAATTAGGAGGAAGATTGAAGTATTACAAATTGGGATTTTGGTTAGCAATGTTGGGTCAACTATAAAAGGATCCAAATTCTTCCATAAAAAATAGTAGGGAGGACATTGATAGTATTTTGAAGGTGTATGTTAGGAAAAATTTAGACCAAAAAACCTCTTTTATAATTCACATGAATCCCCAGCAAGCCACCTTTTCTCTCTTTCCTTTTCCATACTAAATTTTTTTTTTTTAATGAAGAAATAAGAAGAAGAAGAAGTAAGGAAAAGCAGCACTCATAATTTCTCATGATTTTACCCTATGGTTGTGGCAGCAGTTTGAATTCCCACCTGAGTATTCATAGTTATACTCAAGAATTTCCACCAAGATGTGGTACAAATATTCCCAGACCACACAAATTTACCCCAAAACAACCAAAAAAAAAAAAAATTGCCCTATAGAGAGTCAGGAGGACTAGGTAACAGAAGACTAATGATTAAGGTGTCATTGGATTCAAAGATACTGGTGAAGAGCTCAAAATAAAGGGCTTAGAGGAAACAAATTTTACCCAGAAGTATTAATTTGCAAGAATTCACAAAAACTAGATGATTAAAGCAGTGAATTGAAAGCGGCCGCTAGGTGAATTTATATAGTGACATCGATTGAACCATCCTACTCCTACTCCAACTCATATATCAGGAATTTCTATCTTTTTGAGTTATTGATAAATTCTATCAAGAGTTATTGATAGAATGTTATCACAAATCCTCAAGCCAAAACTATCACAAGTTAAAAAAAAACCAAAAAAAGGAAAATAAAAACGAAGAAGGCAACTGGACATAGACTTTTATCCAAAGCCCTCAACTCATTTTTTTGGGTGTAAAAAAAGGAAGAAAAAGAAGGGGGGGAGAAGATCATGAAAAATGAAAAACGGGGTTTCTTGGCCCTCAAATTTATTTTCCGAGTTTGTGAAATTGAGCTCAGCTTGATCACATTCAATCTTGGGTAAATGTTAAGCTACCAGATTACTTGGCAATGAAAAAAAATATCCACCAAATTTTCGATCATTTACATTTGTGTTCGAGATTCAGCCGCTCCAAAGAAAAAAAAACTCCGAGTCCGTGTATGTGGCTGATTCTCGAAGGGGCATTTGTAGAAGGTGAAAAAATAATAATAATTCGACCACTCGCAAAGTGCCATGTGTCAAGTTGATTTCGGTGGACCCACTTAGTCATAGTTAAATCTGGTTGAAATTCAACCAATTAAAAGTCGCCATGTGTTGTCAACAATGCACAAATTAGTAATTATTTTTTTATTTAGAAAAAAAGGAAATGACTATTGGGCCTAGGCCCAAAACCCGACTTTCACTAACTGGCGGAGCCTATAAATAAGGGTCATTTCCCCTTATTTTACACATTCAACATTGCAGAATTTAGAGGCTCAGAAACCGGAAGCAGCATCCACCTCCTAAGCGAGAAGGATCAAGTTTACAAGATTCAGAGTCAACAATCAACCACTTGCAAATCAAGATCAAGAATCATTTCAAAGTTCTTCAGTTGATTCTCTATCAATCGAGATTAAACGGTCACAACCTTGAATCAATTCAAGTTATTAGGAGGTCCAATTAGATGACTATTTTATTGTCTTCAATTTAGAGATTGTACCTACACATACTACATCAATACAAAATTAAATTTGTTTCTCAATTTCTTGTCTAATCTATTTTAGGTTCAAAATTTGCGTTTACAAGGAGCTCTATAATAATACACACAGTAGTAATTGCCTCTTTCTAAGATCCTACCTATACTACGAAGTCCGTGTAACTACCCTAAGATCAATTCATTCAACCCCCCAAAAAAACAGCAATCAAGCTACTCCTACTATGTTAAATGCGTACATATATTAAATCATTCCATATGTTCTATATTCATGCTAACCAATGCACCTTCTACGAACCCTTTCTAATATACACTTTTAGAGTAGTGCATGCTTAGTGATACAACACTAGCATAGGCTTGTTTGGCATATAGATGTACATAGTAAAATGGATTTATACCTTGAAATCCAAACCAAATGACTCTTACCTATACTTGATCTGAAATCCCAAATGAGCTCACCCGAAAATGGAGCTGGAATTAAATAGACCAGAACCAAACCGAATTTGACTCGAAATTTCCTTCAAAGGTGTTTCTTTTTACAAGGCAATTCATTGAACCAAACATCAGTGGTTGAAGTAAACCCAAATCGAATGGTTCAAGAATGGCAAGTGTTCCTACCTACTTCAAAATGAGGTTTTTTGTGCGCTAATGAACCTATCTTAGGGGCGTTCGAATGAGAATAATCCGGCCTTTAAATTGGACACTCAAATTGGTGTATTTATTTTTCATACACCACTACCAAGGACTTTTTCATTTGCCGATTTGCAAATATGTTTGACTTGTTTATCACATGTGGATCATGATATATATTCCTTTGCTTTTTTTCAACACCATTCAGGTGTGATAGATAAGCTAACACCTCATTACTTCTAAATTTCAAGGGTATTTATTTTAGTTTTAGCACCGCCAAGTCATCAACATTTTAACTCACCAATTTTATAGGTGATGTAATAGCCCGACCCTAAATTATGTTTATTTATTTAATTAAGCCATGTCATTCATTTTTCACATTTATTTATCTCATCTAATTATCCCGATTGGGAGAATTCATTTTGGGCCCTACTTTGTAATTCGAGTTTCATTTACCGTAACAATTTCGGAAAAAAATTGATATTAGGCCTCGATAATTCTGGTTTAAAAGATTAAATTATTTTTCATGGCATTACAAAAATTTAATTGCGAGCTTTGACAAAAAAAATTTAATTAATCGCTTACAGTTTTACTTTCTTGTTGTACCCGAGCTCATTCAAGGTCAATTTCAGCCCAAAGTTGAAGCCCAACAAGTTGTATCACTAACCTAGCCAATTAACCATGGTTTAAGCTTAACCATGGTTACTTTTGAGGAATAAATTTCAGCCAAGTGCTTTGGGCCATTTGCAACCAAGTAAACAACACACAAGACTTTCTTTCCTTCTTCTTCTCCTCCTCCACCCCAAGGCTACCACTGCTGCTATTTTCCAGCCACCTTTTGGCCACCAAGGCAGCCACCTTCCGCCACGCCCATATGCTGCCAGCCACCATCCCCAACCCCTACCACCATCAAACACCACCTCAATCTTCATATATTCAAGCACAAAGTGAGTAATATCCTCACCTATCTTGTTCTTTTGATTGGGTTTTGGACTTTGATTCTTGTTTTTGGTTATTGATCATGTTGTTTATATGGAAACAAGTACTATTTTGATGTTTTGGTTGTTGATTATGCTTGAAAGCAAGTGATGTTTGAAGTTGTTCATGATTATGCAATTTAGGTGGTGGTGATGGATTTTGATTGTTTTAAATGAGATTTTGTGATCTTTGGTACTGATAATAAGTATAAAGATGTTTATGTGATTCATATAAGATAAAGGGTGATTTTAATGGGTGGTTATGTGAAAAAAAGCTTGCAAAAATGTGCTGATTGAGCTATATACAGATCCAAAATAGGGGTCACTTTGGGAGAAAACTGGTATTAATTGGCACATCCAAAATTCATGATTTTTGGTGGAGTGATATCTTGATGAGTTAGCTTTCAATAGGCTCTAGAATTACTTAATTTCAAGTTGTGCAGACAAAGTTATGGCCACTTTACTGAAGACTATACAGAATATATCGAAACTAGGAGCAGTTTTGAACAGTGGAAATTACGAAAACAACTGGTATTAATTGGAACATCCAAAATTCATGATTTTTGTTGTAGTGATAGCTTGATGAGTTAGCTTTCAATAGGCTCTAGAATTACTCAATTTCGAGTTGTGTGGACAAAGTTATGGCCACTTTACTAAAGACTGCGTAGAATACATCGAAACTGAGAGCAGTTTTGAACAGTGGATTTTATGAAAAATTTGGTATTGATTGGCTCATTGAAAATTTGTGAATTTTGGTGTGTGGATAGATCAATGAGTTAGCTTTCACATGCATTTTGAATCGCCTTTATTCTGTGAAAAAAGTTATGGTCGTTTTGCTACGACTGCGCAGATTAAACTGAAATTATGCACGTCTGTGTTCTACCCTAATTTTAGAGACCTTACTATATGAATCATGCTTTGTGTCTTAAATAAAAGTTTTAGTGGACATTATGAGCTTTTTATATTGGGGTTTTACATCTTATTTGAAGGTCAGGAGTGAAAGATATGAAGTTTTCTAATGCAGACCATCAAACGATAACATGATGGAATATAGAAATCGTGACATTTGGAAATATTTTCAGAAGTTTCTATATAATTATAGATATTGCAAGGAAATTACAAAGTGTAGTGAGTTCAACAAGTTTGATTATGTATAGAAGCTTACTTGGGTTTGACAACCGAGTTAAGTGAGCATGAAAATGAAATTTGAGAAGTGGGCACAGTAATGACTCAAATTAGTGTCTATTGGATCAACTGAGGTTATTTGAGCTTTTATGAACCTCACAACACCCCTCATAGTATTGAACCTTCTATTATCCATTTCAGAGGCATTAACCATTCTATTATCCATTTCAGAAGCATCACACATTCCATTATCCATTTCAGAAATATTTGAAGCCTATATTTCATTTATATCAATTTAAATCTTTTCATTATCACCTCAATCATTTCCATTTAGTCTATTTTGCTTCAATTTATTGTATTTCAAGTTTAGTAACCCTAACTGATTCAGTTCATTTTGATTTAACTTGTCTTATATTGCATTATTGGAATTTTAGAAGTCTTTTTAAGTAAATCAATTTCCATTAAAGTTGCAAATTATGTCAATGAACACGGTTTACTAACTACATTTACCTATAATTATATTTCTTTAGTAGAATCGGGGCCTAGTCTATCGTTTCCATTGTGCATAAGTATTATTAAGTGAAATATCATTTTAAAGACTTCAGGCACGTCCATTGCCTGTATCTTTAGAAATCCGAGTGTATTTATCAACGTTATCATGTTTTGGTAAGTGTATCAATGAATCAGTATATACAGTGATTTATCAGTTAATTAGTGACCCCATCAGTTATCATCTATACGGCATTCGCCCTTCAGTTACCCGCGCGGTTTCAGGCCAGGTCCCTTATCGGCTTGGCAGGTGTACACCTATCTATAGATCGTAACAGTATCAAGGGGTTCACTATCAGATAATAAGTAGCAATGCAATTTTACATTCATCTCATTCGCTGTTTTAACTTAAATTGAATTACAAAGCGGGCCCAATCAGTGTTTCAATGATCATTTAACAATTGAGGTCATGTACTGAGTTTCGACTCACAGTTCGAAATGTTTTTCATGTTTTGTCTGAGGCAAATGCTCAAAGAATTGTCCTCATGCTAGCAAGCAACGGAAGAGGATAAGTTGAGCAAGGAAATCTGTATGAATCAGCGGTGATACAGTATATGCATACTTTAAAATTGTATTTTGAATTCTTCGATGTATGAGGATGTAGATTACATGGTGAATTATCTTACTGTGGTTTATAAACCTTACATTGGTTAACACTGGATTGTGAATGGATGATCATGTGTGAATGTGTATGGTTGAGGTTGTGCTTAACTATGTTATTATAGGACACATACTTCAAGCCTTGTCCTTTGGGACGGTGGTAACGCTCCTATCATTAGATTTATCAGATTACAATTGAGTGATCTATTAAGGAGAATATAAACAGTGAAACATGTTTAATTTGGGGGTGTTACATGTGATAACTTATTTATCATGCATGCATAGTATATTTTCATTCACTTTTCCATCATCATTATTCACATGTGATAAAAAATACCATATAGTCAAATTCACCATTCAAAATGTTATCGATTTGAAATTAGTATATTGAAAATAAATACTCACAAACATCACATGTTAATTACTAATTTTAAAAATTGAATTATTCTCGTCCTATAACCCTAAAGGTAGGATCAACAACATCCAAAACTCCTTCAAAATTTCGAACATTTTAAAAACTATACTTTCAAGAATATTTATTATAGTGGAGATTACTAATATTAACAATCATGCCCTTAAATAACTTCGCAAAGTACTCGTTAGACCCGGCAAAAACTGAACCAGCCCGAAAATTCAACCAGAACCCACCTGAAAGTTTTGAACTTTGAACAAAATTTTCTCAACTCAAGCGCGAAGTAAACCGAATCTAAAAACCCACAAATTTTTGGGTCAAACCCAACCCAAACCCGAACCCACCCACTCAACCTGAATATTATATCCTTATTTTTTCTTTGATTTTTCCCTCTTACCAATAATAGTTTTTTATTATAACGAATCTTTAAAGAGACGTGTAACTATCCCATCCCTTCGTAAATTAGACAATTGTACCCATTCTTTTTCAAATTCATTCCCTTCAAATAGGTCATATATAACATGTACATAAAACAATTTTAGAAAATGGGCATGAAATATGTAGTCTTAAGAAAATCAATTTAGAATAACACGAGTATTAAAAATGTATAAGTTATGCCATTATATTCCTAGTGAAATGAATATGTCTCATCGTATTTTAAATAATATAACTTTGTAATAATCTAAAATTTTGATGTTATAACTAAAAAATAATTATAATATCTTGTGTGTCTATTATATTCTTTCATTTGACTTCCATCTAATTGGTCTTGAAATTGATGTCAGTGCTGGGCAATGGACCAACTTGTGTTTGTGTTAGGATTGAATCATTAATAAAGTATACCTAATTAAGTAATGGTACGTTAATTAATAAAATATTGAATTATTAAATGGATTATTAACGAGTCGAACCACTTCAATCTGCTATCATGCTTTAGATGGGCCGGCCCATGAATGATTGACATATTATTAATATTTTAATAGACGAACTAACCTACTCAAACGTGATTCATTGTCCACCGATATATGGCGTTCATATATCATATTGAAAAATTTGAATATTTTTTATATTCTTTTAAGAAGTTATAATTAGAATGTTTGTTCATTAAATACAGACAATTTTGAGTAAAAATATGCTAAAATTTTGATTTTGACAAAAAGAAAAATAACTTACTAAAAATGCGCTCCAAACTCGTTGGGTTGATCCGAAACCCGTAAAACCGAAGTACACCGGCCCGTATTTTATCTGAACCTGAAATACACCCTAATCGTATTTTACCCGAACCCGAATACATGTGACCCGTATTTAACTCGCCGCCGGAACTGACAGATCTATTACTCATGTTTCATGTGAAAAGTTAGGGTTAAAATCCTGCACTCTTTGGGTGGTGATGGGGCGAGTTGTGTCGTATCCACATTAATATCCATTTTGAAAAAAGACACCAATATGATCATACCTATCATGTGTTGAAAAGTGACGCTCATAACTATACCCATTCACTCTGAGAGTTTGACTCCCGTACATATGAAGAATGAAAATTGATACCCTTAATAAATCATATTCACATACCTTAAGCAATTGGGTAGGATAAATAGATAAATAAGAACTTACAATAGTCAAGCAACTGATGGACTTGATATCAATAAGTACATCATAACGCTAGCAACAGACTTACAATACAAAAGACACATCAACTCACCAAAAATTACAACAAAAATTATAACTGGTACACATACCTATTTTTTAGTACCACCCCAGGTATCTAAAACCATATCCATTATCGATTCGGGTTCTAAGATGGATGGATTTTCTAAGTTGTAATTAGCCACTAGTTTTATTGGCAACCATACACTCTTCTAAGGCTTCTGTATCTCTTTTTTTACATCGCGAGTGGTGATGGCCTTACTTTCCATGCATGGATAGCGAATTGTAGAAAAATAATCCCTACACCTGCTAGTGGTGCGCATGCGCTCATCATTAGCTCTTCTAGCATCGTTTGGAGCGACAAGGAGTCATGCCAAGTTTGATTTGCTGACGGCAACAAATCTACAAAGTTTACATCCATTGCTTCTCTTCAGACTCCCTAAAATTTTAGACATAATCATTCATCTTTATAAGCATCGCCTTTAAAAATTAATAGAATTTGATATATTTTTTTTCCTCCACAGCTATTGGATGCAGAAGACACCCATCCACAAGCTGCAGCAGCTAGTGTGCTCGTGATGACTGTAGAACACTGAAGTAAATAGAATTCAATCTATTGATAGTATCTCAACCATTACCTACGAGGGTAATGAAATTGAGCCAGCTCACCGAACTTTAGCTCAGCTCGATCAAAGCTCAGCTAGGGTTCAAGTGGAGCCCTAGCTAGAAGGCGAGTCGAGCATGAGCCTAGCAAATCTCAGCTCACCTCGGCTCAATTCGATTTGGCTCAGTTTAATTCAATTAATTCAGTTTTCTCACGTGCTCGAGTGGAAAATATAAAGTTATTGTCATAATCAACGAATTTTTATTCGAGTCCTTGGTTATTAAATCCAATACGAGAATCTAAAATTTATCTTGGAGTGTAACCTCAAACTTGGAAGCTTTTTAACCAAAAGCAAACAAAAAAGAAGGATAACGAGCCATGATCCAAGCCAACCATTGTACATCTAGGCTTGACTTGGCTCATTTACACCCTTACCTACGAGTAAAGCAGGCCAACAAGAAGGCCTAGACAGCTTGGTAAGGCTCAAGCTTTGGCTGAAATCTTAAAGGAGTCCATCAATGAACTTCCCCTAGTAACACAGGAAAACAATATAATTGAGTCACGCTGTGCATTTTGCAAGGCAATCGCTTGATATATGGGCAACCAGCTACTATTGGTCGACCTAATATCCTGAGCCAACTACTTTTATCTTTTGGACAAAGAAAAGTAGACCAATGGAACCAAGCTCCAGACTCCACTGAGTCGAGTTGAGTCAATATGCTCATTCATGCTCACAAGCCAACACTAAATGCAGGCATTCTAGCCCTGTAAGAGTCGAATAATCCTGCACCAAATGGTGCTATTGCCTTTATAAGCCAAAATTCACCTAACTATACGCCATCTGCAGCAGCAAAAGACTACATATCCCTCATCTATGTACAAAATGCGATGACGAGGATTACTCTTTGCTGCCGAACCATGTACATTTCCTAGTCTCCCCCCCCCCCCCCCCCCAAAAAAAAAAGAAAGAGCAAAAAAGAGATGGCAGAATCCCTACTTCATGTATTTACGCATAGAAGAATCTTATCTGCTTTCACTCTGCACTATACTTCTTTCAACTAGTCAAACATTATAGTATCTGCCTGCGGCAAAAGGTGAGCATCATATAGGCATTAGCACAATAAGCTCATTTCTCGCCAATGGCACACGGAATGCAGGGTGGATCCTTTGACTGGTCCGCTGGAGTAATACGTGACAAACAATCGTCATGAAAGGTGTGTGCACAGGGTAGCACTGCCACAGCTGGAGCAGTAGGTGGTATGGAGATGGGGCCTTCAGGACTGTATGATAAATCTCTCTTGCATAGCAAGCACTTTTCCCCAATTGGTCGAGGCATCTCAAATCCTGCAAGTGGAGAACATTAATCACTTACTAGAAGGGCCTTGCTAGCATACCAGTATCAAATAGGAGAGGATTCTAATTCCAAATTTACAATATCATGTTGCACTAAACGAATTATAGTCAAACGAATAGAGGTGTACCAGAACAAATAGATAAAAAGCAAAATGGATGATGCCAGCAAACAGCAATGGGAAATGGGGAAACTACCTAGAATAGAACAAAAAGTAGCTTTCTCACCGAAGTCCATAGACGACATGCACTTTGTTAGGGTGATTTTCTTCTTTCTTTTCCTTTTTTTGGTGGGGGAGGGGGGTGGGGGGGAAGGGGGCATGGAGGGAATACTAGAATTCTGCAAGAAATAAACGAAATGATGCTACATGGCTTCTTTGATTTGACTAAACTGATAGGCATCAGACACAATTTCACTGATGGCTGAGGAGAGCTTACTTTTTCCTTCTATATCTACTAATTTCTATGTTTTGCATTGCTAACGGCCAATGCAAGCACAAAGGAGTTGGAAAAAGAAAATGTAATCAATGCATGAAAAAAACTAGGTGCTGAAAGAAAGGACAAGGAGGAGCCCCAAAAGTCTAGAACTACTATCAGATCATGAGGTTGAGGTCATACCACCCTGCCAAAAAGCCACAAACTGAACCCCCGTCCCCCCCCCCCCCCCCCCATCCAAAGAAAAAAACGTGGCTATAGCTTAATGTATCCAAAGAAAGGATGGCAAGATATTCCTAGGCAAAACAGAGTATACAAATCAAATAACGTATTACCAAAATATGAGCATCCCAACAAGATCATTTGAGTGTTCTAGCACCGGGTCTGGGAAAAGAATAATGTACAATAGTAGTAGAAATCACCACACAATAAAGGAAAATTTCCATTCATGAACATAGTCAACTCAACTCAGGCAACAAACATAAAGACATTGCTAATACTAGTATGCAACTGCTTCACACCAAGTATGATATCTTTCTAATGGTTAATCTCAAGAAAAGCATGGTTAGTTGGACTTGGCACAATATCCATGCAAGCACACTCAAGCTTTGGACTCAGCTATTTTCTGAAAACCTTGCATGTTTTTTTGGGTCTTGAACAAAGTTTCCAGGGCCAACATTCATGTTGGAGTGCTAAATATCCTAAATGTTTACGTCAGCTTAAATGAAGAGCCCAAAGTAACAGCATAAACTTGCAATATTGAACTTTAGTCAACCAAGAATTAGCAACAATGGGCGTGATAAATACCTTATTAGATGTGTGTTTTCATCCTGAATACAAAGCTAGCGAGTAGGCATCAATGACAATACCCTTAAAAAAAAAAAAAAAAAAAAAAAAAAAAAAAAAAAAAAAGAAAGCTGCTTCATCGAGTTCAATTTATTAGTTTAATTTTCTTGAAGACATCTTCTGCTCCTTGGTGCTTTGCCATCAGTAAATCCTTCTCCGAAGTCCCAACAAACAAGACACGAAAGGACCAGCAAGACAATTTTACTGTTTTGTTTGGGATCAATTGATTAGGTCTATGTACATCATACTTCCGTTCCACACATCATACAAGAAGTTGTCACAAACTTGCAATTACCCTGGCAGAATTCTGCAGCTGCCGGGTGGGAGAGAAGGAGAAACACTTTTAAGCAATAAGACCACCAACACGAGGGAAACCAACCAAATCATTTGGTAAAAGGATTGAAAAGAGCATAATTTTGGGAGTTCAACATTTTCAAAGATGAGCAGAGGATGACAAGTTACAAAGGTCACTTCCAAACGGTATTTTCTTTTTTTCTTTTCTTTTGTTTGGGGGGGGGGTGGAGGCAGGTCATATTGGAGAATAACCTTGATACTATAGTGTTATTGTTAAACCAGCACCTGATGTCATACTAACTCAATTGACAGATTTCTAGTGTTGGTCCAACTTCCACTAACTAAAGATGTCAGACAAACACATCATTCTGATTCCTTTGGTTTTGAATAGAAAAGGCTTTGAACTTTTTTTTTTTTGGTGCACACAGAAATTAGGCAACACAAAAGAAATTTCCTGGAAATGTACCCCCACTCTCCAATAAACAAGTACCACGACCATTTTCCATTTTCTACCCAGCCAGCCTTTAAGTACAGGGGTTTTCCCCAAATGAATCACGAACAACTCCTCTTTGTGAATACAAAAGCAAAGAAGGGACATACAAATCAGTACCTTGCCACTTTATATGAGACACTGATGAAGGGAATTGTGCTGTTCTGAAGGCAAGAGATGGCTTTGCTGATGCAGCCAGTTCAGGCAGACGCTTTCTCAAGGGACTGACAGCTGAAGAAGCCATGCTGGATGATTTCTTATGTGACACAGTTGCAGGAACTGGAACATACAGTGAAGGTGGAAGAGTTTGTGGCATTACCACTTTAGAAGGATTGGCATTGACTGGGACACTTAGCAAGCCAGTACGATCCGCTGTGTTCCTCGCAAGAGCAGAAGATGCTGCAAAGGTAATCGGAGGAGGAAAAATTCTATGCCCTTCACCAGCAACCACTGAAATGGCAGGAATATTTGCCGGAGGTGGGTTACACATAGCAGGAATGCGGAAGCCCAAAGATGTATAAGCAGCTGGGGTCTGTGTTGGAGAAATAAAAGCTTCTGCTGAATCAGCAGTACGCATTGAGGCCCTTGCTACAGCAGAAAAGGCTTCAATGGTACTCGCTGAGGCCGGTACTGTCGTTAGGTTGGTTGAATTACTAGCAGCAGAACCCTTCATGGCAACACTAGGGGAATGGTTTGTGGAAGTAGTGAAGGCTGGCAGAGACTTGCCAATTTGGCCAAGAGCATTTTTCAGAAGACAAGGTGAAAATGGATCAGTTGAAGAAGGAGTAATAATTTTCTTGCGCTGCTCCGGAGTCGGCGATAGGGGAGGTAAACTCCTCTTCCATGATCTCCTACCGAGACTGCTGGATGGGTGAAAAAATCCACTTTCCGCTGTGACAACAGCCCCTTGACCTGCCAGTTCGATATCATGCCTTGTAGACTTGTAAGGCAAAATCTAGCATGTTTATCTGTACCAAAATCAGAACTAACCTGTGGAAGCCGTGGAATTAATATCCTGCCTAACATTCAGCGGATAAACTTGACCTGTAATAAATGGTAACAACCATTAACAACAATCCTCATTATAACATCATAGTAAAGACTGAAGCTTTTAAAACATATATAATTACACATTTAGATTAACTCAATCCAAGAAATCACTTCTCTAGTACAATTCTATAATCAGAATTTGCATCATCATTGCATTTACGTGCTACTCACAGCTTTTAGAATAACAGCCATATATGGTTATCTCACGATAAACCAAGCCCCTGCGTAATGAAAACATTCCTCTCAAGAATGCATATAAAATATAAACAAAATAGTGTTTCTGAGACACAGAGTGCCCTTACTTGCTGATTTAGAAACTCCACTATGAAGCATTTTGAAACCTTCATCAGCTCCAGCATTAGATGCTGCATTAGCTGGATACAACTGCCGCCACTGCCCTGTAATCAGAATTGGGCCTATCAATAAGACAATGACCAAGGAGCTTCGGTCTAAGGGACAAGCGACAGAAATGACACAAATGTCATATAACAAACAACATGCAGCAATATCACCAGAGTACATCTGAAATCATGGGTCGATGAAAGAATTCAGATACACTATGTATCCCTCATCCGACCTGACTTAGGGAAGAACCAAGAGAACAGCCAGGCTGGGAGAAATTGAGTTCAAATTCAAAAAATAAGAGAAGCAAGCATCGACCCTTAACGCCTTCTGTAATAACAAGGATGTGCTGTCAGCTGTGAGCGCACAGCAATCTAACTCAACAAAATATAGATTTTTACCTTCCACATATTCAACTAACGCGCTCGTATTCATAACTTGTCATGGAAGAATGTTCTAATAACAAAATTTGATCAAAAGATTTTGTTCTTCAGCTTTTGCCATCCACTTGAAGACCTAAGGTTCCTCTCTGTAGTTAATTTTGGAGTTGGATAGATTGCATCCGAACAGGAGAACTAGCATCCTAGTCATTATGGGCTGAGTTAATACCAACTTGAAACCAAAGAAACCTTAGCATGTGACAATGCAATTGCTTCACTTTGAGATGTTACAAGTCATAAACAACCAAATAATTGTTTAAAAATTAAAAACTAACAAAGTTGAAAGGCTCCAGAATCCAGATATAACAATGGTGTGAATGTGGACAATGTTCGATCATTGTGGATGCCAACTCCATCACAGATCCAACTGTGATGGGATATTGGACATAGACGTAAAATAAGCCCTAGAAGATTACAGCCAGCACTGTCAGAGATACTATTTCTGAAAGATAGAGGCAAGACTGGATAGCATTCACAACGACCAAGAAAATATCATGATAACTTCATGTTGCTGATCTAATCGTATTCTCAACCAGTCCTGAATATGCACCAAAGATATTCGTCATTTGGCAACTTGATGTGCACAGTTTTTACTGTTGAAAAGAATCATGAGGGAACAAAGTTTCTAAGTCAAAGTGAGAGAACTCTGATTCAATACTATTTGTTAATTTCAAGCCAACGCACAAGATAGGATTAAGAAGAAAAAGGGAATATACTAATTTGGTGCTATAAAAAAACGATATGTACGAAAATGGACAAAATAAGATAGATCAAAGACTAACACTATCATGAACACAAATTCTCTGAAGGTATGATTCTCTAAGGGACAATCTACACCCAGGTGTGGATACAAATTCTCTCCCCATACTGTGATCCCACTCTCTCCAGAAGTATGCTATTGCATTCCCAATGCACCAACCTTTGAATATTGAATCACTGCATTAAGCTTAAGCCGTTCAAAACTAGCAATCACAGGCAAGTGATGATGTGATGTATATTACGGACTGAATTTCCAAAGATAACTAAGTCATTAGAGGTAAGAGAGAGCTTCAGAAAAGTTATGTCATGGCAACCAGATGTGTGGAAAATTTATCTGTGATTGAGCAAATAAAGCACTAATCCTGTTAAAAGATCCCCTGTGGGTAGAGGGAGAGCTATTCATAATTTTACAACCAAGAAAGGAAAAGCTATCCATCAGTTTCTGATTAGGCTTTCTGCCCAAAACCATACTATTCACTCCTTGCTTATCTTTTACATTGACAATATAACCTCTTTTTGCAAAGAAACGCAATAACCCTCCGTTTAGCAGCCTCGTTAAACAAGAGTTCTTTGTGTGAGAAACCTCAGCCTTTGTAGATTGCATTCAATTAGAAATACTAGATCAGATTGCATAAAGCAAACAGAATGAAGCATCTTCACCTTTTCTACAGCACAGAGAAACTTTCTTCTATAGTAATATGGATCTCAATCATGAAAGTACCCCAGAAGTACAAAGGGATGAACTATGTGGAACTGTGAATAAGATCATCTTCAATTCTCAAGTAGTGGAAGCTGTAGCACTTCCCACGTATGTAAATCAGGTTTCCACTGATTTCCACACAGAACCAATCTAAACAAGATGTATTTTAAATAATGCTTAACATAAGAATTGCACTGCACAAATGTGAGAAGCCCCTGCCACCCACTGTCCCCCTAACCCACCCACCCACCCACCCACTGTTGGCAAGTGCAATGTGGTGATCTAAGTTTCATGCAAGAGGAGGTTTACCCCATGCTACCCACTTCATGTGGCACTTAGCCATGGGATGCTTGGGTTCATTCAGTTTTGGATAGAGATGACATAAATGATATCTAACAGCAAAGCAGCCAGAAGTTGAGTGCCTTGTCTTCGGACCGTAAACTATATAATCAAAAAGATTTGGTAGCTTGAACCTAGGCTTCAAACCCAAAACATTAGGATCACAATCTTTTTCAACTGGCTATCAAAATGGTTCATTTGTATCTAGACGTGTGATATCAAACTTCAAGTATTGGGATCACATTGCTTAATACAGAGAAATGAAAACACATTGTTTTTGACAGCAACAAAATCAGATCATGCACATTACTCACCTGACTGATCCTGCCTGCTGGTTTCACCGAAATGATGCAATCTCATGTTAGTTCTTAAATGTGAATTCTGCATCTGGTCAGAAGCATTTTGGTGATTGCTTCTTAGAACAGAGGAGTTGAACGGAATTCTTTGCGCCATTCTTTGCATGGTCTGTGGAAATAGGTTAGAGACAGACACATTGGAAACAATGGCCGGATTAGCTCCACAGCCTTGAAAAGTGTCAATGGAAGAAAATTTCAAGCCAATCTCATTCATTGATCCTGAAGATTTGATGCCAGTTGTGGGTATAAAAAGTTGCATGTCAATTTCTCGCCCGGGCAGTGCAGGATTTGCACACCTATCAATTGCAGAATTCATAGTTTGCGAAGCACCCCCATCATTATGTGATAAGTTCATGCTGCTAGAGTAACCTTGAGTCATGTTTAACCCACGTACAGTCTCACCGAAACCAGACAAGGGAATGCCGAGCTTGTTAAGAGAATCATCAGCCAACTGACCAAGATGAGAGAAAGATGTCCTGCAACAAGCTTCAGATTGGCCATCAGAAAGGGGATTGCTTTGATATCCAAGTGACAAAAATCTCCCGTCAAGTTTGTTCAAATGGTCAAGTTGACATTCATTTACTCTAAGTTGGTTATTGTATGCTTTTTGAACAAAATCTGGTTTATGCAGGATTTCAGGTGCAGTATTCAGGTAAGAGAGAGATCTATTAGTATCGTCCAGCTGCCTGGTATCGTTAGCTAGTGCTTCATCAGATCTGGCCACAGGAAAGTTTCTTGCTCCATTACTGTTGGGATCAATGAAGTTCTTGTCTCCATTACGCCTATTCATGTCATGGTTAGCATCCAGCATGTTAGCATGCCATCCGGAATTCACTGTCATGGTCACTTGCCTACCAGGAAAACTGGGATCCTCACAGACTAGAAAATGAACAATGCCGCCAGCCGTTGTGCTCTGACCAAAGGCAGGTTCCAGGGGATAATTACTGAAACCGCCCACATCAGGCTTTATACTCAAATCATGCATCACAGCCCTGGATAGATTTTGAGGGTGCCCATACAAGTTCTCTGCCGCAGTACCTGATAGATTTTGAGGGTGCCCATACAAATTCTCCACAGACAATGAAGAGATTGGTTGTAGTGAACTGAATGGTGAGGGAATGGGACCGCCAGCGCCTCTATGAGCATCTTCTGCCCATAAAAGTCCGAGATCAACATGTGTTTTCGTTTCATTAGAAGAAATAGACCCAACACCCTGATCATCTTGCGTCCAACTAGCACTTGCCATGCCTCTGCAATAAGAGATAAGGCAAATTATGCATTGTATTAATGACAAAGAAAGATTTCAAGGGAAATTAAAAAATGATAAATAGCAAACAATCTAATTTGCAAATTGAGCAGTTCTCCACTCAGAGTTTACAGCCCAAAGGGAACATAATTTCACAAAACGCAAAATTTAAGAGGAACATAAGAAAGCTTGCTAATGTAGCCACTAGTAAACACACATTTCTAAGCATGAAATCAAACATCTAAATTCAAACTTTCAGATCATCTTTTATCCCCAGGAAACTCTTTGTTATACATGGGAACTGTATACTCCAGAAAAGTTTCCATTACCCTAGCGCTATTGAACTAATTGAAAACTAAGTACTACACACATCTTTCATAAGCATAACTTCTGAATCCAAGCATTGAAAATACCACTTTTCCTGTCCGTTTCCCTCGTCAATCAAAACAGAAGCGTTTATCACCCAGCTTGAACAAACGCCAGAAGCCCAGCAACATAGGCCACCGTTAGCAGAAATTTGTTCCAAAAAATCCAAAACCCCCATCCATCGAGTAGTACGACTTGATAAACAGAAAAACCCTTAAACTTGGAAGACAAGGGCACAATCCCCCCCACCCTCCCGCAAAAAAAAGGAACATTGAACATACTCGAAGACAATGAGGTTAGCCCAACAATTCCCGTAATCTAAAGTAAAATTTGAACCAATCCCAGAGAAAGACCCAAATCAACCCTAAAAACATACCAAATTACCCCATCAACTCCCCCACCTTCCTCCCACCGCGCCGCACCCCCCCCCCCCCAGCCAAAGATTAAAAAAAATCAGATAGTAGAGAAAATTCAACCGACATTCAAGACCACGCAAATCAAAAGAAAGAAAAAGGGACAACTGA
>JAKOGI010001330.1:187500-258036 GCA_029747015.1 Carnegiea gigantea
ATTATGAAAATAAACCCCTCAAAATATTAAGCTAGCAATCATGAAATATAAAAGCTTTGAAAATAAAGATAATTATACTTTTTGGAATTTTATAAAAACTTTGAAAGTAAAAGTAGTTATAACAATCATAAAATATATTAAACTTTGAACATTAGCTCATTTGAACCTAAAGGATTAACTTTGAGATGAAGTAGTTAAAATGCTCTCGTCTCCTAAAGTGTGACTATTTTCATATAAGATTCACATCGAAACTCAAACATCAATGAAACATTTGTATCATAATTTCAAATTCATAGTTACTTATTATTATGTAATTGTTCAACAACATAATTCAATTCAACATATGGGCTTGTTATGTTATAAATATTGAACAAATATTATATTTCTCATAATGACTCATAACTAATATGTTTATACAAATATTATGTTTATTAAAATATATATAGATCTTTCATATTTACAATATATAAAAAATATTGTGTTTATACCAATATTATACATATTGAGCAAACTTGAGGAAAAAAAAATAACAACTATAATGTTAATATAACATGTCATAATACAAGCACAAAGAATATACATTGGCCAAGTCTTTACTGTAAAGGAGATGTAAGAAGATGAGCTGCAAGGGGCCATAAGAAGTTGTAAGTAGGTGCGAACTGTAGCCTTACAACTCATTGTCATAAAAAAAAGGGGTTGTACCCATGCAAAGGAGGTCTTAGTTATTACGGTCATGTTCTTTTCCACGATGAGCTGGAGTAAGCTTATTACTTCCAACTTCTTATAATTCCTTGCAACTTTTTAGATGTTCTTGCATCCATTGCTCTTTAGAGCTCCTTACAACGACACTAATTTTTTATTCTTTCCAAAAGATTTTTAAATATTTTGAAGAGTTTCTTATTTTCTTTCTAATTGACATATGGTAAGGGTTTCATGTTTTATTAATGTTATCCTAATATTTTGATGGATTTTTTGATTTTATTAATATTTTGCTAATGTCTCTTCAAAAATATTAATTTGAGAATATTAGATTTGATCGATTTTCAATTAGAAGGGTTTTATTCATTTTTTATACAATTTTTTTTTGCGATTTCTTATGGAGAGGGTGAAACTAAGGGGGGAAAAAGTAATCTCAGTGTTTGAATTGTTGAAAAGATATTATATGTTTTTCATGGTTCCGTTAATTTTTGGCCAATAATTTATTTAAATACTATTTGTTAATATAGAGACAAGATATGCGAATAAAAACTACCCTATTGTATTTTATAGTTGAGAACACACTGCACATATGAAAAAGTTTTAGTAACTTGATTCTCATTAATCGTGCTACTTCACCATTATTTTGTTATTTTGTTGATGGAGAACGAGAATTGTAGAAGAACCAAAATTTATCCTCTTTATAGTTGTGATGAAATCATTTACTAATTAAAGGTATAAAATTAATTTAATTAATATCATAAACAAAGAACACATAATCTATTATTGCAAAAAAAAAAAAATTCACTAATCATATATTATAGAAGACCAAAAGTTATGTGTACATAATAGAGCTCATAAGAATATTTTTTAATCTATAGCTTTTTTACCGATCAGTCATTACCATGACAAAGACATCAATTTGATATCTTAATTTACACAAACTACGTATGAATAAATAATTGCAAATTCTTTAACATAAAAAAATTTGATATTTCCTCAAATAAAAATTGTCAGACTTTATAAACGATGGCACAACCTTTTTGTATTTCTTACAAGTCCTTACAGCTATCCTTTACAACTTCGTACATCTTCTTATAGTTATTTAACCTGAAATTATGCCATTTTATACTCTGTTATTATCTAATATTTGCTCCAAATAAATGTTAAAAGTTAAGATTCTAACATACTTTTATTTATTTTGTAGGAATTGTGAAATGCTAAAAAGAATAAATAATTTGTTCAAATAAAGGATGGATCAAGTTGAACAAAATTAAAGGAAAAAAGAAGAAGAAAACAAAATGGAAGAAGAGGCTTAAGTCCTCCTCCAACCTAGCTCAAATGAGTGCTCCCGTCCAGTGACCTGCCGAGCTTGCCTGCTCACGTGATCTGGACGTGACTCCCTCAGCTCTTCTTCCCTTGCCACGCGGGCTTGATCTGCTGGCCCAATAACCATCCCCAGCGCCTGGCCAGTCGTTCTTCTTGCTTTGTCGAGCCTTGCCCAATTCCCCTCCCCCTTTCACTTATATTTCACATGCACGTTGCACGTGACACGGAAGACCCCCTTCCTTCCTTCTTCTTCTTCGGCTCTACCTGGAACCATGAGGCCCGTGGCTCTTCTTCCTGGGAAAAGAAACACAAGCAGCACGAATTTCTTACTTCTTTGCCAATTAATTCTCACCTTAATTGTTAATTCTCATCAAACCGTTATTTCTTCTCTTTCTTTAATTGGCTGCGCAAATGGATTTGATGGCAGTTATTCATCTCCTAGTGATTTCAAGGTCTTGAATATGAGACTAATGGGAGCATTGAAGCGATGGGAGTGGTGTTTTTTTTTTTTTTTAGGGGATATAATTAGGAGCCAGGAAGCTTAGTACAGGAACAAAAAGCAAAGTTGTTTTTAATTCCCAGTTTCAATGTTTGTGAATGTAGTTTTGATTTCGTTTTCAGATCTAGTTTAATCTCATAATTTTAATATAGTTGAATTCGGTGTTGTTAAATTTGATTGAGACTTTTTATATTTGGCTTGGAACTAGCACAATTTTGAGTTTGAGTCTTGTCTTGTTGGTTCAGTATTGGTCCTTCTCATCATTTGTTTTGATCATGCTACGTTGCTCTGCTCCAGGTTTGGGTTCTTGGTCCCAGAGTTATTCGGTTCTCAGCACTAATGAAAATTTTGAATTTTTCCAGTTCTAGTTCATGACTATTGGTACGAGTTATTTTCATCATATTCAGTGTCTGAATACAGTTTTGGCTTTGGCTTGTTAATCGACCTTGGTTAACCTTTTTGTCTCACTACTTTTAATTTGCATGTGCTCGTTTCCTGCACTAATCCGTTTGCCTAGATCCATGATTCCCATTAAGGGCAGCTTTCTTTCTTTCGTTTCACAAATCATATTTAGTATGTATTTTACTGGTGGTTTGAATAATGTGCCTAACTAGTTTAGATTTACATATATGTTTAAATAATCTAAATATCCTAGTGACCTAATTTCATAAAGCTACGCCTGTGGATCGACTCTTAAATACACGACGATGAACCGTACGCTTACGAAATTACATAATAAGTTTTTTGGCACCGTTGTCAGGGATGGCGTTTATGGAATTAGGTGGTGTTGAGTCATGGTTGAGTCGATTGAGTCATTTTCATTTCATATTGTATTTTTTATTTTTGATTTAGTTTGACTACTTGTTAGTTTTAGTTGTTTAGTTTAGTTTAGATTTATTTTGTTTTTTATTTTCAATTAGAGTTTGTATTTTAATTTTTATTTTGGTTAATTGAATTTCGGTTTTTAGTGATTATTTCTGCTAGGAAAAAAATTCAAAACTAACAGTTTGGCTATGAACAGTGCAAGCACATAACTGAAATTGGCCAAAAAAACAGCTGTGCATGATTTTCTGGATTTCCAGTTTCTGATTGGATTTTTCGGTGTTGTTGATTTTGCTTTTTTGATTTTTTTTAGATTCTTAGAGATTTTTAGAGTGTAGGTGAATTGTTGTGGAATTTTTAGAGATTTCTGAATTTTTAGCAATTTTTGGAAGTAATTTTTAGTTTCAAATTTTCTGCACTGTTTTGGAACAAGAAAAAAAACCGAAAAAAGTATGCCCATGTTCTCAGTGATTCTGCTAAATTTTCTGTATATAGTATTTTGAATTTAGAGTTTGATTTTATATTTTATTTTATTATTAGTTTTGGTTTTGTTTTAGGTTTTGATATTTTCTCTTTTTTTGTATGTTTAAAGAAAAATTTAAAAAAAACATGATGCTCGTGCTTTGTGTTTGTACTTCTTTCGGGTATTTTGTGTTAGGCTACTTCTTGATGTTTGTCTCTTTTTGGTCTTTCTTTTCTTTGGTAATATAGTTTTGTTTAGTTTAGTTTATTTTGTGTTGTTAACTTAATTATTTAAGTGTCTTGTTTTTGTTTTAGTCATTAGTTTATACTTAGTGTCTTAGATTCAGTTTTTCTACTTTAAAACCCCCAAAAACTAAAATACATTTGGAAATCCAAAAAAATTGAAAAATTCTTAAAATTGAAAAAGATTGTCAAGAATGTCAGTTTTTAATTTCCCACATTTTGAGTACGAACCTTTCTAGAATTATCTATTGAAACTTAATGATTATCTGCTCATTTGAATCAAAATTTTGAAAAATAGAAAATTGTGATGTCATTGTTGTGGGTTTGAATTCTGAATCTAGAGGTTATGTTGAGTCTATTCGTCCTGGAAGTGTAATAGGACTGTTATTTAAAACTCAAGATGAGGTATGGGATTTCTTCAAAAAACTAGCTTGCGATACTTATGAGTTTGAACAAGTTGGAGGGCCATTAGGTATCCTACTCATGATGAGTATGTTATTCATGCTACTCCTTACAACCGAGATCACCTTAGGAACTCATATGACTCATCTGACTGTTGTGTGCATTCTATTTTGTGTGACTACTGTGACTCTTCTGATCAAGATGTTCATAATTGTCCTTATTGTGATTATGTTAATGCTACGCATGCAAGTCTTGAAAAGAAGATAAATGAATTGATTGATAAATGGTAGAGACTAAGAAGGAGAAGACTGTTGAATATTCTCGCCGTTTTAATCAAAATAGGGAGGATTATAATTTGCATGCCTGACTTTAGTTTAAGATGTTCTAGACCTGAGGTTAATCTCTATGATGATTTTGAAACCTCTTATCTTGCTAGCCATGATTTGCATGATAACATGTCTTTGGCCTACCAGAGCAACAGAATGACCTTCCTATGTCTTTATTTTATCTCATGACTTTACATCCCATACTAGCTCACATAAGGATGTCACTAAGGATGTCCTAGTTTTTTTTGAGCCACCCACCCCTTTTACTCACTCTTGTGAGTCTAAGGAGGGCAATGAATTTGACAATGCTAGTGAGTTAGACATGAGTATCACAATTGAAGTTGAGTATCATGATATAGATGAGTTAGAAGATACCAGGTTGCATGCCTCATTGAAGGATGAAGTTGAACCCATTAATTTAGAATAAGATGATAATATTTTCTCTATAAAATATGAATCATTTTCATCTGAGTTTCATATCAATGAGGTTTGGATGTGGATATATGTATTAAATAAGACTCCTTTTCTTTTGACCCAATAATAATTAACATCCTCTTTGAATCTTGCAAGTTTGAATTTATTGAGTCTGAGATCTCACTAAGAATTTTGATTTAGACCAGACTCTTGCACATTTTGATATTAGGAGACTTGTGGATTTAGGACCCACTATTTTTCTTAGACAGCATGTTCATGATGATAAAATTTCTAGGCCGATGACTTACTTGCTAGCTAATTTTGAGTATGTCTATCTATTTCCTGATTGAACCCAACAATTTGATAAGTTGAAATGGGTCCTTACTTGCGCTGCATTGATGTTTGGATGTACTTTATTTGGCACAACTTTTTAATTTCCATTTTTGTACTTTTGTTGAGAGTTGTTCTTGCTAGTTTGATGAGCTGCTACGCGTACTAATGGGCTTTGATTTGAATAGCGATATTCAGTTTGATATGGAGTGGCTGATGCTCTATTAGCCTCTGTCAAAGCAAATTTCAAGGATGCTATAGCTTAGGTGTATTTCTACATCTGACCTGGTATAATCGTTTCTCTTTATCTTCTCTTTTTATTTTGTTTTCTTTTGTATATATTTGTTGCTTTATTTGTTGCTTTATTTTATTTTTGTATATATTTGTTGCTTTATTTTATTTTTGTTTTGGAGTTTTTAGATTCTTGTCATTTTTCTTTCTTTTTGAGTCTTCTTTTCTTTTTGTGTGTTTGTTTTTCTTCCCTTTGTGTTTCCTTCCACATCCAATGAGGATATTATCTGATTTAGGTGTGGGTGTAGAGAAACTTTGTTTCAAATTTTTTTTAAAAATTTTAATGAAAAAATAGGAAAAAATTTGACAAGTTCAAAATATTTTTGTTTTGTTTTTTAGGGAATGCATATGCTATTCTGATTTACTATGTCCTCTTGTATCTTAGTTATTAGGCTGTATATAGATATGGTGAGCGTGATAAAGCTTAGTTCAAAGTGTGATATTTAAGCTCAGTCCTAACCCCCGACATATTTCTGATAGCAAGTTTGACATAGGTAGATGAACCCATTAGATTTTGAGTTTTAAGACTAATTCATCATTTTTAATCTCGTGTTTTCTTTTATGTGTCTCTCTTCCATGATTAAATCACTAGAACTTGCTATGATTCTATTTGAAATCACATTTAGCATGTGTATTTGTGAAACCCCGAAAATTCATATTTGATATAGACCAACCTATTTTTCCTTCCGAGTCAATCTAAGTCAAAATGGGAATTATTTTGTTCCTCTTTCCTTTTTCACAAAATATTTCTTTTATCAAAACTTAACCAAAAAAAAAAGAGAGAACCCTAGGCTGATTATTTTTCCCTTTTTTTAGACTTTACTTCTCCTCTCTTTTCCCCCCCCCATAAACCCACGCTTAACCCCACTCCCCTTCCTCTCTCTAGCCCACTATCCCTCTCTCTGAACCCTAGCCTTCTCTCTCTCTCTCTCTCTCTCTCTGCTGCCACCCCCTAAGCGCCGCCTTGCTGGACCACCGCCGGCGACCAACGAAGCCACCCTTTGCCTCCTCTCTCCCTCTTGGTGGTAAGTGGGGTGCACCCCCATGCACCCCATGCATGAACACCGCAAAATTTTTGTAGTTCTTTCAAAATTTCATGGTTTTATGTGGATTTCGAGTATGAAACATTAAATTTCATTTTTATGTTTTGTTTTTCAGATTTAAAGCACAAAGAGTAGGACGTTCAAATCGTTTCTCTCCAGAATTTACATGAAGGTGAGTATTTCATGGTGTTTTGCATTAGGTTATGAAATTCAAAAGCTTTCTTGACTTAGATGACTTGAGGAGGAGGGTGAAAGTAGTCAAGATTCGTGTATAGAGGGTTAGCAATGTGGATATTAAGGTGAAAAGATCGGATCTTGGGTTCAAAATTGGTAAGAACATGCCACTGGTTAGGGGCAGAAAACTGACGTATCTTTAAAAATTTATTTCTGCTGACCTACTGCTCCAAAAATCATAAAAATTGGAGGGTAGATGGGCCAAGGCATCCTCTGTGCTATGCCTTTTGAATCAAGGGAGTTTGACTTGTATGAAATGAGTTATGATCCATTTATCAGAGACTGTCAAAAGTAGGATGATCAAGGATAGTTGGCATGTTTTAGGATTTTTAACCTACTTACGGTGAGAAATAGTGAAATCACTAAACACGAAATTTATAGCAGACAAGCTCATCTTTCTGTAATGGGCAAGAAGTTGAATTTTGGATGTCGGGTATTAAAGTTATGGGGTTGGAAATTTGAGTTAGGAAATTAGGTTAGAACCTATTGGTCTGGAAAGAGGGCTGCACTAATGTTAAGTTTGAAAATTCGCCCAGGACGGGTCAGTGTGCCAAAAGTTGTGAAACTTTTAGGGTGGATGTACTGGTATGTGCTGCATGACCTTGTTTTTGAATCGAGTGAATTGGGATAGCGTGGCCCAAGTTATGGTCAATTTACTACGGACTGTCCAGACCAAGATAATCTATGACACCACTAAAGAAATAAGAAAATGACCTAATTCGGGCTGAAACTGGGCGAAACCCTAAACATGACAAGTGTAGAGGATGGATCAAACTTTCTGTATTAGGCTAGAAATTAGAATTTGGGCATTGGGGGTAGAAGTTATGGATTCTGTAAGGCAACCTAGATTCTAGTTGAATCTGGATCCTGGTTGGGCTTCAGATTGGGGGTCATAAAAGTAGGAGTAAAATTCTAGGATTTTTTTTTTTTTTGAAAGTAAGGCAAAGGCTAGGGGTGTAATTTATTTGAGTTTGGACTGAGTGTGGGCTATGTGTTAGCCCACCTGTGGAGCAGTAAATTCGAAATAGTAACCAAGCTCATAACTTTTTATGGTATCCAGATAACAATCATGTCTTAACCCTCCCCTAGTTGTTTGAAATCGTGTGTGCACTGAACATGGTAAGAATTGTCCTATTTACTGATTGAATAGAATAATAGCATGAATTAATTGAATATGGCTGCATAGCAGAACCTGCATGATGTGATATGTTATGGAATTGAGACTTGGTAATGTTGTGTTGCAAATTCAAGATTAATTGCTGTGGTGATGTCCTGGGGGAGGTGGGTTGAGACTGAATGAACATTTCATGTTAAATCGATCTCTAATAAAGGGAAAGGTAACATTAACTGTAAAGGCTGAGCTGGGTGAGATTTAATATGACTGTGTTGATTGAAGGTCATTAGCCTTCCCCAGAAACTAGTGCATACATGTGAGCGGCCACGTGCCCTACTGGGATGTGGGCCAGGTTAGCAATGACCATCCCTGATAATGGTAGGTCAGGAAAGGGTTAGGCAGTAACAACCATAGTAAGCGCTAGACCAGGATCGAGTTAAGCGGCTACGTTGAACCCCAACACAGGCCATGAGACCCAGTAGGGTCGTTTACTTTAAATCTGACTGTCGTGATTTGGATCATAGATTATAAATATACATCACTGAGATCTGGTAACCATGGAGGATTATGTTAATGAGAAGTGTGTCCTGGAAGTCTTGCGGTTTCCCCTACCCCTCAAAATGTTTTCAAAATAAATTTGTGTGCATAGTTGACTGTTAGGGGTGATTGTTTACTGGGTTTATTTCAATTTTATAAAATATTTTGTTTTCAGGTGATTTAGTTGTGCATGGGAATGGGGGACTGAAAGTAGAGCGAGGCCCTAACGCCTGAGTTGAGGAAGATGAAAGCTTAATAGTTTTTCTTAAAACAAAGATATTTGTTAACAGCTGTTTTAAATTAGTTGTGACATCAAAGTTTGAACCCGTTTGTTAAGTTGAAGTGTTATTAGAGAATGTTGTATTAATTCTTCTCGATATTCAGCCTGGTATTTCTAAGAAGGAAATACGGCGTTAACACCCCAATTCAGGTTCTGCTGCCATGTAGGATAATGATTGGTAATGAAGAAATGAAATTGGAAACTTGGAGTCTTACAAAGTGGTATCAAAGCATAGGTTAACTGACCTAAAGGCTCATCTAAAAGACTATAAAGAACTAAATACTAAAGCCTGTAAACCCAAGGGCTACTTGAAGAGTGAGTGTAATAAGGGGCAGGGGTTGCATGCATGTGCATGTAGTAGTAAATAAATGTAGGTTACTGTATGGATACTTGCCTTATGTGAAATTGCTTTGTATAAGAATGGAGGGTACCCAACATTGTGATTGTGTAGGAGGTCATTGCCTGCACGAGCAGTTAGCTAAGAGATCGGGTCAGGTGGTATGGGACCATATTCAACATGTGAGGTGGGTGTTGGCCAGATATTTAGAGGATATGCCCAATGGCTATTTTAGGATTGAGGATAATCAGGTGGTCTTTCTACTGCTGACCCCGAAGGAAGACCCTGAGTGGGGCTATCGAGTTAAGGAGCTGCACCCCCAGACTCGTGATCATTGCCCATGGAGGAAGTGTTGTTGGTGTAGTTGGGAGCCCATAGGGATGGTGTAGTTGACCTAATAAACCATTTGAGGTTGAAGGGACCCTATGACCTGGAGCATATACCTACAGCTAGTGAAGAGAATGCCCCACCCCCAGGAGATGAGCTCGCGGATGAGGAGGGAGATTCTAAGGTTGAATGAGGCATCCCTACTAAGGTGGATCCAATAGAGGAGGGGGACTTAGAGGAAGACCCTAGTGAGGGAGAACCAGTGGAGGAAGAGGACCCCGAGGAGGACTTCAGCGAAGAAGAACCGATAGAAGAAGAGAACCCTGAGAAAGACCCTAGTGAGGGGGAGCCAATGGAAGAAGAAGACCCGAAGGGGGATTCTAAGGTGAGTGAGGGACAACTTATGGGAAGTGAAGACCTTAAGGGAGACTCTAGTGAGTGCGAGACTGAGCATATCGAGAAAGAGAATCCCGAGGGGGATCAGGAAGAAAGGAGTTTATTGTGCAAGATAACCAAACCAGAGGACCTGAAAACTTATGTGAAGAGATAGATTCTATGGAGAAGAGGGGCGAGTCTGAGACCGGGATGACCCGCTGGAAGCAGGGCAGATATGGTCAGATGTGTAGAGGTACCTGTCCACTAGACGCCTCTGATCAGTAAAAGCTCATAGCATTTAGAAAGCTTTGTTTTTCTTTCTCTTTTTCTCTAAGGCAGTATTGTTAGTTACCTTTCCGATTGTGTTATTAAGCCATTGTGGGCTAACAAAGTTATAAACTATGGTGTAATGAAAAGTATTAGTGTTGAACACTTATGATCTTAAAATTTTATGCAATAAAATCTCCTTGAATAATCTAAATACCAGCATTCTTTGTTGTGAAATATGTGAATCATGTGAACGTGATGCCTATATGATGTGAAATGCATGAGCATGTGATGTAGTGCTTATACCACATGGATGTGGTGATGTGCTGTAATCAAACACCTGTCAAGTGTTACATGATGCGTTAGCACGCGATGTATATTGAAATCTAGTAGCATGTTAGGAAACGAACTATTAGGAGAGGAACTAAAGCCAACTTATGTCCCAAACAGGAATGGCAGGAAGCAGCAATGATAAATCTTAAACTAGACCTCACCCTGTTATGAGGGTCCCTGCGAATTCGAAAGTTCCCATGATGAGCTTCAGGGAACAGCTGGAGGCCCTATGTTCTAGGAATGGGAACGGGTCTCGCAGCCAGGTGGATGAGACTAACCTGCCCACAGGAGCTGAATTCACCAACCTATTACTGCTGGAGATGCTACAGAAGCAAGGGAAGTAGTTGCGACTCCAGAACAAACAACTGCAGAGGCTAATGGAGGCTCATGAAAAAAGGATCGAGGAGGATAACTCCTACATGTTTAAAACATTCGCGATCCATCACCTACCCATCTATGATGGCACCCCCAGCCTAAGACTTTTGAGGATTAGATAGGAGCATGGAGAAACTGTTTGATGCACTTCAGTGCCCCGAGGAGTGAAAAGTGGGTTTTGCTGTGTTCTACTTGAAGGACAAAGCCGACTTATGGTGGGCCACAATGAGGAAAAGGCAATATAAGCCTGCGTTTGGTTGGAACAAGTTCAAGGAAATGATCAAGGATCATTTCTACCCCATCTCCTTCCAAAAGGCCAAGGAGGGTGAGTTCATGCAACTGCAGCAGGGAACCATGAGCGTACATGAGTGCGCCTCGAAATTTATGGAGCTGTCGCCATTTGCCCCAGCCTTCATAGCAGACAAAAGGCTAAAGATGAACCGGTTTGAGGCCGGGCTAAACCCCACCATTAAGGGGAGGATCTCGGTACGTTAGTACAACTCCTACATTGACCTATATGACACTGTCGTCAACGTAGAAAGGTCGATGAAGAAGCGGAGTAGCTATTTCAATGGGCAACGGAGAACTAAGAGAAAGGGAGATAACTGAGGCAACTTTCAACTGCAGGAGCAATACCGTTGACCTGCCTGGAATCAGTATCGAACAATAATACTCGTGGAGGCCAGCACCCCAATGCACGGCCTAAAGTAACCCGCAACGCCTGTGGAAAGTTTGGGCACTATGCTAGGGAATGTCGATCGGTCAAGAGGTGTTTCCATTGCGGAAGCCTCAACGCCATGTCTTGGACTGCCTACTTCCTCCACCTCCTACCAGTTAAGGACAAGGACAAGGCCAGGGCCAAGGATAAGGATAACGACAACGACCCCAGCAACCATATAAGAACAAGGGTGGCCAGGCGGCCAACCCCAACCAGCAGATTCGGGCGCCTCAGCAAGTTCAGGCCCGACCTCCCAACCAACCGCCCCGGAACAATGGTGGCAGAGTTTATGTGATGCGCAAGGAGGAAGCAGAGGATGCTCCCAATGTTGTGACTGCACTATAAAAAAAAGGTCATGCTTCCACGCTTATTTAACCACACTTGAGTAAGCGTAGTAGGAAAATAAGTACCCAATACCATCCCTACACATAATAAGTGCGGATAAATATAACCATGCTTATAAAAGTGGTAGCAAGATAATAATGTATGCCCACACATATTAAGTGTGGGGAATTACCTATCGTAAATATGAAACAATTAGCACAGATATTAAGTGTGGTAGCCAATTCATTTAATTTTTTTAAATTGTGTTTTTTCTTTAATTAAACCGCCAAATTAAATTTAAAAAAAAAGAAAAAACAATTGGAATTGTGTTTTTCCTTAAATAAACTGCCAAATTAAATTTAAAAAAAAGAAAAAAAATTAGGTTAGAATTGAATTGAATAAAAACTCAAGTTGTGCGCCCATTTTGATGTCTGCCTCAATTACTCCCATGCGCCCCCTCTGCTTCTCCAGTTTAACCCTACCCAGCACTGTTTCGTCGCGCGTCTGGTCTGTTCTAGTCGGTGGTGATTGGCGACGAGGTTCCAGCGGTCACGTGGCGGTTTCTGCGGTTTGTAGTTCGGGTCGTGGGCTCCCTGCTTCTTGTCGCGCATCCCTCTAATTATCTGAATTGTGTCTCCTGGCTTGAAATTCCGACGTCTCCTTATCTGAATTCCGGCTCCCTGCGGTTTGTAGTTTAACCTACCAAAGCCAGAAATTCCGGCGTCTCCTGACTTCCGATGGCAAGGATTCCGGCCAGTCGCTCAATCTAGAGTCAGTGTCATCATCCCCTTTCTCTCATTATCTGAATTCTGTGGTCTGAAATTAAAAATTAGGGATTGTATTGTGTGCCTTTGAAATTGCTTCAATTGAACTCTCTATTGTTGTCCTTGGGTTTTACATTTAGTCTTGATGGAAGTGCAACCAGAAGGTTTTGTGCAATTGTTGAATTCTGGCAAGCCATTCTTACTGTTGCCTCTCTATTTACTTGAATGATTATCCTTTGAAATGTTTCTAGATATCTTCAATGGCTGTGAATTTAGAAGGGGAAAAGACTGAGAAATCACTAATTATTGTCCATTGCCTGCATGTTGGATGAAATGCTTTCTCACAATCCTTTTTCTTATCTCCACTGCCTCCATGAGAGTTAAATGAGAGAGATGCCCAATGTAGGGATTTGACAGAAGGGGAATATACATAATACATATTATGTTTCACCATTGCAAATAAAAATCCATGAAAAACAGAACAAATGTTAGTTATTTGAAGTACAGAAGTGGACCTACTATTTTTGATGACTGATATCATATAAGATCATTATGTAGAACGATTACTATGATAGTTTTAACCTACAAAACTAATGTCAAAATGGAAGTGAGTAAATTTTAGTAATCATGCCTTTGCTCTTCCCGTTATCAAATGCAGTTCTAGGCACCTTTTGACATAATTCTTTTTAGTTGTCTACATATCTTTTAATTCTTTCATCATCCATACTTTTGACATATTTCCTACAGCCGATGTATAATTTCCTGCTTTTCCCTTCTATATCATCGTTTCAATGGTCAAATGACACAACCTTTAGCAGCTTCATCGCACCACCAACGATGATAACAATGATAAAATCATCACGGTGGTGAATTACAGGGCAATTCTTCTTGGCATAGAGGAAGTATGCATGTGACATGTGCATGTTCTACATGTCAAAGGAGAATCACTATTTATTCTCCTTACATCAATAGAGTCTTGGTTGTTAAATATTTAAAATGGATTACGGGATCAATTGTAGGTCCAAAATATGCTCCCTTGTCTTTATTGCCTAATAAAATGCTCCCTTATCTTCATTGGCTAATAGGTTAATGGAATTCTCTGACTTTTGATTTCCCTTAACTAGTTGCAACCAGGTCCAAGAATTTGGAACCAATCCCAGCCTAGTTTCACTGTTTCGAGTCTTGACCCACCTGGAACGAACTAGTTCCGAGTTTAGGATCAGTACGTACCCAATTTTTGTCTCAGCTCTACTTCAATTTCTTTAATTACGTTAATATATAGCTCAAATAGCACATTTAAAAGCCGTTCTTAAAATTTTTGCCTAAAAAGTGTCACTAAAGCTAATGGATTATAAATTTCTATATGTTAACAAATATAACCTTGCATAATACATATATTTTCTAATCATTTAATATTTTATCAATCAAGAAAATGACAACTTTTAGTGATGGTCATGAAAATATAAGTTTAAAATGTTGTAAAAATATGTAACTTTTTATAGTTCGGAAACCAAGCTCAAAATCTTAAAATAATATTCTAAAATAAAATATAATCAATTCATAGAATTGTTCAAATTTGATTTCAATAATGTTTTAAGAATAATTTGATTTGGGTTGATGAAACCTCCCCAATTGTAGGTGTTAAGGCCCCCCCGATTTTCTTATTCTATTTGAAAACAACAGGCAGAAAATCTAAATTAAAAATCATAGAAAATAATTTCAATTAATATTCTTCAAATTTATAACGTTATATTCCCAGAATTATTTCTAATTATTTTCAGAAAAATAAAACAAAAAATAATGTTAAAAATTTTGAAATAATGTAAGCTTGAAATTCAGGTTCAAATATAAGGACTCATGTTTCGTTCACATTGTACGTTTGTTGAGTATCAGAATTTTGTGCAAAATGAAACTGCAGCAGCAGAGGAGCTACTTGTAGATGATGCTGATGGTGATGACGATAGTGCCAATGAGGTGCTCGATGAGAATGATGAAAACAGTGATCCTCTGATGGATTTAGATCCATCCCTTGTGCCTATCCCAGAAGGATTTAATGATGATGATGAAGTGCTTGTCATTGGTAAGTAACACTATTACATTTATAAATGGTGAAAAAGCTGGTTTTATACACTAATTTCGATTTATAGCAACCCAACCATGTCTTATAATTGTGATTTTGGATTAATTGGATGTTGTAAGTTGATGATTATGCTGGGAATTTGTTTATTTGTATGCTAAATGATGGATTTTTGGGTTGATTGCTTGTATTGGAAGAACAAAATGGTAGAAAACAAGATGAATTTTCAATGTTCATAGAAATCGTGTACTGCTTAAGTTTTTGCGAATTATTGGCTATGTGAAAAATTCTGAAAATTTTACTGTAGGTTAAACATGATATTAGGCAATTTCCTACAAATTGTTGTGAATTTGTGAAATGTATTGTGTGAGTTATGAATTGTTTATTGAATCTGCCCTGCTAATTTGTGTTGAAATTCGGATGATATTTGAATTATTGTGAGCTATTGGGTTGGAGAAAAGTCATGAAATTTTTACTGTAGAATATACACGTTATTTGGCAATTTTCTGTGGAGTTTCATGAATTTTAGATATGTATTTTATAAGTTATGAATTTTTTTTTGAAACTGCCCTGCTTTAAGTTGGTTGCTGTTTAAAATGTTCTGGTAATTATTGGCTTGATAGAAAAGTCTGAAAATTTGAATGTAGGTTTTCTATGATGGTTGTAAGGTTTCTGGAAAGTGCTATGAATTTTGGATGTGTTCTTCATAAGTTATGGTATGGAACATGATAGCCACTTATGGTCTTGAACTCCAATTAAGCTACTGAGGAAAGAGATGAGCAAAGACATGCATATGAAGATGAAACAGTACCAGTAAACTGCATTTTGTGGTATTGAACATGATAGCCACTCATGGTCTTGATATGATTGAGCCACAGAGTTCTAATATGATCTTGTACTTATCATGACTTGATTTTGTTTACTAATCATCCTTTTTCAGATATATACATTGTATAGTTTTCAAACCAACTAATTTCAACCCATAGTTTTAATCTATGGCATTATGCAATAGTGATATTGAACATCGTAAAGATTATTTATTTTCTTAAAATTATAAGAAGAATACTAGTACGATGAATTGCTATGCTTTATCTTTAACGTCATTTGATTCCATTTGATAGATGGACAAGGGAATGTAAGCAAGCTTAGAGGGCGAATCACTATAAAAGTGGTGCATGGCTTGGATGTTTCAAGTAGAATTCTAGTGCCTTTGAACAAGTTTTTACAGCCAATAAAAAAAGCAGGAAGCGTGTTCAACCGATTCCTTGCTGATGTGGCGAAGCGCCCTCGTTTCTGTCCTTTAAACTACAAGGAGTGGGGAATTGTACCTTCTTTGTTTAAGGATCGAATTATAAATTATATAAGGGTGAGGTTCTTTTGTTTTTACTTCTAGTTGTTGTACTTGTTAAACTTAACTTATACACTTCATTATTTTTTTACACTGAATAAATACAGAAGAAGTTCGTGATACCAACCACTCAGTCTGTTGACAAAAAAGTTCTGAGCGCTGTTGGGGAGAGGGTAAGAGGATACAAACGTTATCTAAGAATGAAATACATTAAGGAAGGTACAACCAAGGAAGAGTTGTACGCTTTACCAGCAGTTGAATCAGGAAATACTACAGGTCTGAAGCGCCCTTGTGGAGTTGGTGATACAATGTGGTTGGGATTTGTAGACTTATGTTTTTCAGAGAAGTTTCAGGTTAGCTACTGCACTCTAATAGTCTACATACATGATAATAACTTTAGTTTGAAACATAAATTGTAACATATATATATGTATATATTTTTTATCGAAATACTATGATATTGGGAAGAGAGCAAAGGGAAAGCAGTTATATCCTCACACCGCTGGCTCACAGAGTTTTGATATTTTGCGTGAAAAGTTTGTAGGTTGGCTAAGTGTTGCGTTTCTTACGATGGCATTATTAATAGACATGCGTAAAACATGTACTACTATTATTCATTTAAATTGACATAGTTATGTACTGGTTTTAGGAAAGAAAACATAATCGAGAATGTGGTTCAATTGAATGGTTCATAGAGACTCGTCAGAATAAGAAAGATAAGACCTTTCATGATCTCATCACCCAACAATTTGTGGTAATTCTATATGTTTAAGTTTATATTATCATTTATATGCATTGAAGGATTGATGGATGTCTGAAGTTACATTTTTATTGTGAGTTAGGATTCAGCAAAGAACATTATCAAGCAAAGGACAGGGTCCGATGAAGTTGTCTTCTCAGAGTCAACCAAGCAAGTGGAGAACATTGCCTATCAAAAACTAATGGGTGCTGAAACGCAGGGAAAAGTGTGGGGACTGGGTCATGGAGTATCTGCAAGAGATTTACGTAATCTACGTTACCCGGCTGAATCACCGATTCTGTTAAAACTTCTAAACAAAGTGCAAACCTTAGAGAACTAGCTAGAAGTGCTGAATACGAAAGTTGGTGCATAAGCTTTAGCCACTCCGCATGATTTAGTAAGTCATTTGGCTAGGGATGTGTAATTTGTGCATTGTATATTCTTTTATGTAAATTCTTTTGTTGTGTACTCTGGGTGTGTGACCTGTTGAGTTGTGAGCTCCGGCGTGTAGTGGTTGAGTTATTGGAATGTTTTTTTCTTGTTTTTCTCTATTGCAGATACCTAATGTAAGGCTTTAAGCCTGGGTTATGGTCAGGTTTTAGACAAAATACTGCCTGTTTAGTTTCAAAAATTTTAGGAATTGCTAACACTTCTAGCTGAGGGGTAGGGGTGTTACAGTGTACAGGGTTGTGTGTGCTGCTACATTGCTTGTGGTGTCGTCTGCTTCTTTTTTCGTTATTTTGTTCCCCTTTCTTTATGCTCTCCATTTGCAGAATTGTTTATTAGTTTTTTTCGGTTATTAGTTATAATACATGCTCGTTAATCTTTTCTTAAATTTTAATCCTTACTATTTCTATAGAGTACAGGTTCCCAAGAAGTTTCAAGGAATGCCCAACCATGTGATAAAAACAAAGGCCAAGATTCACCTATATGCGATGGATCTCAAAAAGGTTCAAGGCCTGACACACCTGTTGATCTGGATAGAAGCAATGATTCACCCAAATCTGGGGATGCTTTCTCTATCTCTAATGTCCTAAGTAGTGAAAGATTATATGTTTGTAAGTTATGTTATATTTCATTTTAGTACTTGATTATATTTCTATGCTAATTGCTTGTAGGGCATAAGACCCAAAGAAGTACAAGGCCATCAAAGCATATCGACTCAATGCAAGGTGGTCACCGAAAGCAATCAGAAAAGACATCAGTAAGTACAAATGATATATCATTAAACTATTATTCATTGGAAGCAAAAAAAATATTCTGGTGGTTAAATTCGTTCATTTTTGCCTTTTAATTTTTTTTTCCATATTCCTAGTCATTGTCCAAGCAATCAAATGGTAACATCATAACTGAATCTCTTAATCATGGCGACAAGCGACCTAATCCTATCCAACCTAATTCCACAGTTCTTAATGATGGTGGTGTCATACCTAATGCTCAACCATCAAAACATATTGCTTTTAATCATGATGGTGGTCACTCTCATGTGGAACTTTCAACAAAAGTGAATCCTACCTCAGGAGGCACTTTAATAAAGGGTTGCAAACCATCATTGCATAGCCATGCAGAAAATCAGAAGGTATATATATCAATCAAACATTCTGTTTTCTTTAACATAAAGTATATGTTCAGTTAGTTATGCATTTATTTATTTTGTGTCTGTTATTAGAGATCTTTTGTGGGAATGAACAAGCAAGTCAAAAAGACTCCTGTTATATCTTCACATATGCTTCAAAAGGCAGCTATTGAGCATGGAACTGCAATATGACATGAAAAAAATTGTTTAACTTCAGTAAGAAGAGTTATATTTACTTTGAAATCATGTAACATTTGTATTGGTATACTTGTGTCGTGGTATCTCATACATTGTTACATATTTTGATTCTAGTTGAGTCATACTCAAGTAGACATATTGGTTGATACTGTCATAAGAAATCATCCTACGGAGGTGCACCAATATCGTTCTTCAGAGAAGAAGGAACTCATTGTTTTCTACCTAGTGGGAGTGGTACAAATTGCCATATTTTTTTTTCGAAGTTTTAATTATTTGTTATCTTTTTTTAAATTATTTTTCTCTAATATCGTTCTTTAGAGAACACGGAACTCATATTTTTTTTCTGAGTTCTAATTTTTTATTTTCATCTTCCTTGTAGGCTATGGGAATTTGCAAATGTAAGCCTGAACTAAGTATGTTAGATATGGCGCTTCGTGAAAAATTAGCCGAAATTACACTTGTAAGTTTATCACTTCTTTCTGTAGTATATAACAGTGTCTTTTATTTTCAAGATGATTGATGTTTGCTTCAATTTCTATAATGTGGAATGATATTTATTCTAATGGGTTGATTTGGCATTTTTAGGTGACAACCAAGGGAAATGTGCAATGAGAAGGGACAAGAAATGGAGGAAATGTTGGCCCTTGATTCCCCTCTCCCATTTTAGACGTTACACATGGATATTAGTTGAGAAACTCTTGCTTATTGGCTATGTATTTATGTCACATTCTTAGAACATATTTTTGCTCTTTGGATGCATCCGAGATCCTTCATTTCTATTTTACTGTCATAGTACTTGTGAATTCTTGGTAGCAACAATTATTCCAATAATTATTATGATTTTGTCGTATTATTTTTTTAGTTTTATAGCTTATATATATATATATATATATATATATATATATATATATATATATATATATATATATGCATGCTGTAATGCTCAAATTTTTTAATTTATGAAGGTTTATATTATTACCAAAAATTGAAAAATTATTGAAGGCGCCAAAAGTTGTTAAAAAAGTTCCCACCAAATTATTTAAGAATTCGTTCAAAAGTTAGTTAGTTGTTTAAAAGTTAGTTGAATAGGTTCAAGTTGCAACACTTATAAGAGCAGTGACAAGGAGCGTAGATGTTCACAATGAGCTAAATTTCCCCACACTTATATGTGCAACACAATACCCACATATACATCAGTGGGGAAAGACATAATTCCCCATGCTTATAAGTGTGGGAAACGTAACCCTTGCCGCGGATATCAAGTGCGGGGAATATTTCCCCGCTCTTTCAATCGGCACGCTTAGCTTAAGTGCGGCGAAGAATACCTACTGCACATATATCCGTGGGCAAATACAATTTTAAGTGTAGAGAAAGATAATTTTCCTGTAGTGCGGGTACTTTCTCTATCCTAACTCAGCCAATAGATATTTTGTGCAATTTGGGTGCCACGTACTCCTTTATTTCTGTTAAACTAGTTGAGTCATTAGGATTAGTTCCGACTTGTAAATCTTCATGGTTGTCTGTGATTCTCTCTGATGGAAAGACCGTGACGTGTGAGGAGCTATACAAGGATTGCCCTCTTAGAATGTATGAGTATGAGTTCTTGGCAGACTTATATAGGTTTGAGCTAATTGAATTTGGGGTTATCTTAAGAATAGACTGGCTAGCTAAGCATCAGGCTCAAATAGATTATCCAAGACGAGAAATCACCCTAAAGGGACCCAATGGGGAGAAGGTAGTGCATAAGGGCCAGGGACTGAGAACAGGAGTGAAATTGATTTCTGTGATGAAAGCCCACAGGTTGTTAGGTAGAGGATGCGAAGGATTCCTGTGTAACGTAATGAAAACCGAGGGTGTAGGATCCTCCCTTGAGGACGTCCCAGTAATGAGGGAGTTCCCAGATGTGTTTCCAGAAGAGATCCCCGGTATGCCACCTCTTAAAGAAATGGAATTTTGCATTGACCTGACCTCGGGAGCTATACCTATCTCTAGGGCACCTTATTGGATGGCACCAGTAGAACTTAAAGAATTAAAGACACAGCTGGAGGAACTCTTGGAGAAGGGGTATATCCGGCCTAGTACATCCCTGTGGGGAGCCCCGGTGTTGTTTGTGAAGAAGAAGGATAAGACCCTGAGGTTGTGTATATACTACCGAGAGCTGAACAAGAAAATGGTCAAGAACCATTATCCTCTGCCAGGACAGATGACCTTTTTAATCAGTTAAGAGGTGCGGGAATGTTTTTCAAAATAGACCTTCGTTTGGGGTACCATCAACTCTGAATCAAGAATAAGGATATACCTAAGACTGCCTTCCGTAACCGGTATGGACACTATGAATTTGTGGTGATGCCCTTTGGCCTCACCAATGCCCCGACAGCATTCATAGATCTTATGAACAGGGTCTTCAAACCCTACTTGGATCAATTCGTGGTGGTATTCATAGACGACATCCTAACTTACTCGAGGATCCCAGAGGAGCATACCCACCACCTACAGACAGCCCTGAAAGTATTGAGGGGAAATGAGTTGTACGCCAAATTATCGAAGTGTGAGTTTTGGTTGAGGAAGGTGGCATTTTTGGGACACATAGTGTCCAACGAAGGAGTGTCGGTGGACCCTCAGAGGCCGTGACAAACTGGCCCAGACCTAAGAACCCGACAGAAATGAGGAGTTTCTTGAATTTGGTGGGGTAGTATCGTAGATTTGTCTAAAACTTCTCGAAGATTGCCACCCCGCTCACTAACTTGACCAGGAAGGTCACTAGGTATGAATGGACGGAACAGTGTGAGAAAGCGTTCCAAGAGCTTAAGAAGAGACTGACGAGTGTGCCAATACTAGCCTTACCTACCACTCACAAGGATTTTGTAGTGTATAGTGACGCCCCTAGGAGTGGGTTGGGGCGTGTGCTAATGCAAGAGGGTCGTGTTATAGCTTATACCTCACGACAACTAAAAACACATGAGCGGAACTACTCGACTCACGATCTGGAGTTAGCAGCTGTCGTGTTTGCACTTAAGATCTGGAGGCATTACTTATACGGGATACATTATAAGGTTTTTACTGATCACCAAAGTTTGAAATACCCGTTCTCACAAAAGGATCTGAACCTGAGACAGACAAGGTGAATAGAGTTCCTGAAGGATTACAATGTTCATTTCCAATATCATCCGGGAAAAGCCGACGTAGTGGCACATGCATTGAGTCGCTGATCGTACCCAGCACTGAGCTGCTTGCTAGCATTTCCGAATGATCTGTGTGAAGAATTTCGGAAGCTAGAACTCAACGTGATCAACCTGAGGATAAAATCTATGCTATGCACCTTGGAAGTGCATCCGACACTCATCGAGGAGATCGGGGTAGCCCAGGCTACGAACCCCTAACTTGAGTAGATCAGGGAGGAAATATTGGTGGGAAAAGCACCTGGGTTTATAATTCATGAAGATGGCACCATACGATTTCATAACCGGGTGTGTGTTCCAGCCGTAGAGGCACTTAAGAAGAAAATTCTAAACTAGGGTCACAATACTCCACACTCGGTACATCCTGTGGGAAATAAGCTACATAAGGACTTAAAGCAGATATTCTGGCGGAGTAATATGAAACAGGAAGTGGCCGATTATATAGCAAAGTGCCTAGCTTGTCAACAGGTAAAAATCAAACACCAACGACCAGCGGGACTTTTACAACCCCTGGAGGTCCCTAAGTGGAAGTGGGACTCGGTATCTATGGATTTTATGGTGGGCTTACCATTGACTCAGCGGAAGAACAATGCGATTTGGGTTATCATGGATAGACTCACAAAAACAGTGCACCTTATAGCCATGAGAAATACTTGGACCCTGGACCAATTAGCTCGAGTATACCTCGAGGAGATAGTGCGGTTACATTAGGTACCTAATTCCATCGTGTTGGATCGGGACACCAGGTTCTAGTTGGGTTTATGGTAGAAGTTACAGGAAGCATTAAGGACATTGCTGCGTTTTAGTACTGCATTCCACCCAACTACGGATGAACAAACTGAGCGCACTATTCAGACCCTAGAAGACATGCTGAGGGCTTGGGCCCTGGGCATTAAGAAAGGGTGGGATAACCAACTGGCGCTGATTGAGTTCTCCTACAATAATAGGTACCACGTGAGTATTGGGATGGCATCGTATCAGACACTGTATGGGAGGAAGTACAGAACTCCGCTTTGTTGGCAGGAGATTGATGAAGCTTTGACTATAGGACCGGAGTTAATCCAAGCCACCACGGATAAGATAAGGGTAATCCAAGAACGAATGAGCACCGCTCAAAGCCGCAAGAAAAGCTACGTCGATCAAAGGCATAGGCCTCTTGAGTTTCGGGTGGGAGATCAGGTATTTCTTCGAATTCCCCCAACCAAGGGAATCGTGAGATTCGACATGACAAGAAAGCTCAGCCCAAGGTATATTAGGCCATACCCAATTATGCAGAGGCTTGGAGAGGTGGCGTACCGCTTGGAACTACCACCGGAATTGCAAAGAGTACACAACGTGTTCCATGTGTTACAGTTACAAAAGTATATCCTTAAACCTTCTTATGTGATTGAACCTAACCTAATACAACTCCAAGAGGATCTGCCTTATGAAGAGCAACCTTTGCAAATCTTGAACCGGAGGCAGAAACAACTCCGTAAGAAAGTGGTACCCTTAGTGAAGGTCCTTTGGACCAACCACGATCTGTCAGAGGCGACCTGGGAACCAGAATAGGATATGCAAAACAAATGCCCTCATTTATTCATATGAGTAGGTGCATATCAAGTTTCGAGGATGAAACTTCTTAAGGCAGGTAGAATGTGAAGCCCCGGAAATTCATATTTGATATGAACCGACCTATGTTTCCTTCTGGGTCAATCCAAGTCAAAATGGGAATTATTTTGTTTTTCTTTCTTTCCTTTTTCACAAAGATATTTCTTTTTATCGAAAGTTACCCCAAAAAAAAGAGAACCCTAGGTCGGTTACTTTTCCCTTTTTTTAAAACTTTACTTCTCCTCTCTTTTTCCCCCATAAACCCAAGCATAACCCCCTCCCTTCCTCTCTCTAGCCCACTATCCCTCTCTCTCAACCCTAGCCTCTCTCTCTCTCTCTCTCTCTCTCTCTCTCTCTCTCTCTCTCTCTCTCTCTGCTGCCACCCCCCAAGCCACGCCCCTTCCGGACCACCGTTGGCCACCACTACTACCACTGCCCACCAACAAATCCACCCTTTGACTCCTCTCTCCCTCTTGGTGATTGTGCACCCCCACGCACCCCATGCATGAACGCCCTAAAATTTTTGTAGTTCTTTCAAAATTTCATGGTTTTATATGGATTTCGACTATGAAACATTGAATTTCATTTTTATGTTTTGTTTTTCATATTTAAAAGCACAAAGAGTACGACGTTCAAATTGTTTTTCTCCCGAATTTACATCAAGGTGAGTATTTCATGGTGTTTTGCATTAGGTTATGAAATTCAAAAGCTTTCTTGACTTGGATATCTTTAGGGGGAGGGTGAAGCAATCGGAATTCATGTATAGAGGGCTACGAGAATTAGCAACGTGGATATTAAGGTGAAAAGATCGGATCTTGGGTTCGAAATTGATAAGAGCATGTCACTGGTTAGGGACAGAAAATTGACGTATCTTTAAAAATTTATTCCCGCCGACCTAGTGGTCTAAAAATCATAAAATTAGAGGGTAGATGGGCCAAGGAGTCTTCTGGATTACACCTTTTGAATCAAGAGATTTTGAGTTGTATAGAATGCATTATGGTCCGTTTACCGAAGGCTATCAAAACTGGGATGGTCAGGGATAGTTAGCATGTTTTAGGACTTTTAACCTAGCTACAGTGGGAAATAGCAAAATCACTAACCATGAAAGTTGTAGTAAACAAGGCCATCATTCTGTAATAGGGAAGAAATTGAATTTTGGATGTCAGGTGTTAAAGTTGTGGGGTTAGAAATTCAAGTTAGAAAATTAGGGCAGAACCTACTGGTCTGGAAAGAGGGCTACACCGATGTTAATTTTGTAAATTTGCTCAGGACGGGTCAGTTTGCCAAAAATTGTGAAACTTTTAAGGCGAATGTCTCGGGATGTGCCGCATGATCGCGTTTTTGAATCGAGCGAATTGGGGTAGAGTGGCCCAAGTTATGGTCAATTTACCATGGACTATCCAAACCAAGATAGTCAGTGACGCCACTAAAGAAGTAAGAAAACGGCCTAGTTTAGGCTGAAACCGGGCAAAATCCTAAACATGACAAGTGTAGAAGACGGACCAAACTCTCTGTATTAGGCTAGAAATTGGAATTTAGGCATTGAGAGCAGAAGTTATGGACTCTGGAAGGGGACCCAGATTCTGGTCGAATCTGGATTCTGGTTGGGCTTTAGATTGGGGCCCTAAAAGCAGGAGTAAAATTCTAGGAATTTTTTTTTTTTGGAAGTAAGGTAAAGGCTAGGGGTGTAATTTATCTGAGTTTGGATTAAGTGCGGGCTATGTGTTGGCCCAGGTGCGGAGCAGTAAATTCAAAATAGTAATCGAGCCCGTAACTTTATACGGTATCCAGGTAACAATCATGTCCTAACCCTTCCCCGCATTATTTGAAATCACGCATGCATTGAATATGGTAATAATTGTCCTATTTACTGATTGAATGGAATAACAGCATGAACTAATTGAATGTGGCTGCGTAGCAGAATCTGCATGATGTGATATGTTATGAAATTGAGACTTTGTAATGTTGTGTTGGAAATTCAAGATTAATTGCTGTGGTGATGTCCTTGGGGGAAGTGGGTAGAGACTGAATGAACATTTCATATTAAATTGATCTTTAATAAAGGGAAATGTAACAGTAACTGTAAAGGCTGAACTGGGTGAGATTTAATATGACCATGTTGATTAAAGGCTATTAGCCTTCCCCAAAAACTAGTGCACGCATGTGAGCGGCCACGTGCCCTACTGAGACGTGGGCCAGATTAATGGTAGCCATCCCTGATAATGGTAGGCTAGGAAAGGGTTAAGCAGTAACCGCCATAGTAAGCGGTAGACCAGGATCGATTAAGCGGCCGCGTTGAACCTAAGCGTAGGCTATGAGACCCGGTGGGGTCACTCACCTTAAATCTGACTGTCGTGATTTGGATCAAAGATTATAAATGTACATCACTGAGATCTAGTAACCATAGAGGATTATGTTAATGAAAAGTGTGTCCTGGAAGTCTTGCTGCTTTCCCTATCCCTTAAAATGTTTTCAAAATGAATTTGTGTGTATAGTTGACTGTTAGGGATGATTGTTTACTGAGTTTATCTCAGTTTTATAAAATGTTCTGTTTTCAGGTGATTTAGTTGTGCATGGGAGTGGGGGATTGAAAGCAGAGCGAGGCCCTGATGCCTGAGTTGAAGAAGATGAAAGCTTAATAGTTTTTCTTAAAACAAAGATATTTGTCAACAACTGCTCTAAATTAGTTGTGACATCAAAGTTTGAACCCCTTTGTTAATTTGAAGTGTTATTAAGGAATATTCTATTAATTGTTCTCGATATCTAGCCTGGTATTTCCAAGAAAGAAGTACGGCGGTAATAGCCCAATTAAGGTTCCGTTGCCATGTAGGATAATAATTAGCACTAAAGAAATGAAATTAAAAACTCAGGGTGTTACTGTATTATGATAATATGATAGAGGCACTCTTTGTTTTGTGAGCCACGTAAGCTAAATTTTCATATGATTTGAATGTTTTACACTTCGCTATCCCTTTGAGCCTCGATTGCTTTCATTTGATGTGAACCCTTCATGTTATCCATTGGCCTAAATACATTTCCTATACCCAAGCCAAGACTAGTGAAGCGATAGTTCTAGATTTGATGTTGAGTAGCTTTTAGGTGTTTTATGTAACTGATGGTTGATCTTTGGGGATGTATCATTGTAACCATTTAGAAATTGAGTTGTTATTTTTGTACGTACCATTCATTCATTTTCTTAATGAAAAAAAGAGGGAAAAAATGTTACGATATATTTTTGAAAAATATTGTATAATATTTATGTATCATGTTTGTAATATTCCTATTGTATTTTTGTGATATTATTTGCTATATTTAACTCCTAGTCTACCTCTTTCCTTATCCCCTAAAACCATGGAATTGGTTATAGCATCTAGGGTTGTATATATTATGATCTTTCGATCAATAATAGAGCAAGAAAGAATGAGGAGCGCGACTTCTGACTCACATATATTCTGCACTCGTTCTTTTTCATATTATTGTTCATGGTATCAATGCATACTATCAAATGAAATCATCCGCCTTCTTTGCTCACATCATATACTAAATCATGGGTAGAGATGGAGAGGTAAAGAGGCTCGTAATAGAGCCTTGTTCTCCATACTATCTTTATCCATTTGATGGCCCAGGTGTGTTAATCACATCAGAGATATTTGACAATGAAAACTATGGTTTATGGGAGAAGGCTGTACGAACCGCGTTAAAGTCAAAAACCAAACTTGGGTTCATTGATGGAACCTTAAAGGAACTGAAGGTTAAGGAGGGTGATTTCACTGAATATTATACTTAGGAAATGGTGAATTCAATGGTAGTTCATTGCTCCTAAATGTAATTAAACAGAAATTATGTCCTAGTGTAGCCTATGCCGAGATGGCCAAGGCCACATGGGAAGACCTAAGTGATATGGAGTTATTAGTGCTCCAGAAATCTATCAACTAAAGGCAAGTATTTCAGAATGTAGATAAGGAGGCATGATTGTCGTCGAGTTCTATTCCAAACTAACGGGACTTCGGAGCGAGCTTGATAATCATATGAAGATTCCCCGATGTACTTGTGCTAGATGCACGTGCAAATGGTGTGAATCCAATGTGGTGTCCAGAATCGTGGAGATGCTTGAAGCTGAGAAATCATACCAATTTCTTCTTGGCATGAATGATGATCTTTACTTCCAAATTCGTGGCCAAATACTTACCACACTACCTCTGCCTTCCTTAGGAAAGATATTCAACATTGTGACTCAAGAAGAGTAGCACAAGAAGCTCATGGTGGGACGTGACGATTGAACAGAATCAGCTGCAGCGTTCATTGTTAGTCACGATAGTAGAATATAGGCCACAGGCAAGAACGCTACGTGTAGACATTACGGACGTCTCGGACATAAGGAATCTGCCTGCTATGAAATAGGGGATCCCGTGGAAGAGCAAAAGACCGAGGAAGAGGCTCTGAAGGTGGTCAGAGTATCGGAAACAAAAGTAGAGGGGAAGACTGTGAAACTGCATACTTGGCTGAGTTACTGGGATCTAGACAGAATGTGCCTGGGCAGTAGCAGGGGCAAGGAACTAAGCAGCAACAAGAGCAGAACAACCACACTATTTTTGGGTTCATGAGTGATCAAATTCAAAAACTCCTGAGTCTGATCGAGCCCTTCAAGCCCGGTTATGAAAAACTAGCAGGTAAATCCTTTTGGATAATTGATTTTGAGGCATCTCGACATATGACCGAAAAATTGGAAAGTCTTGAAAATAGAGCATCAGTGGAACCTATCCCCATGAATTTACTTAATAGGGCAAGTGTGGTGGCAAGTCTTCAAAGGAGTATTAATTTGAGTTCTTAAATAAATTTGGACAGAGTTCTTTATGCACCAAAATTTTCTTGTAATTGAATTTCCATAACGATTAACTAGAGAATTAAAATGCATTGTGATATTTGATGAAGACTTGTGTGTGATACAAGACCGTACCACGAAGAGCCCGATTGGTGTGGGTGGATTGCAGGGAGGGTGTTAAGTCAAAAATCATGCATCTTTTTATTAATTATTTTGACTATATGTTACACATTATTGCATCTAATTTACTTTATTTTATATATTTTTCAGGTGAGGCATTAATAAAATAAAAATGAGAAGACAAGACGTCGAAGCTCCGATTTTACGCGATTTGCTGAAAAGACGGTCCAATAAATAATTTATGGAAAATATTATTTTCATAATTATTTAATTGGGCTAGGGTTTCAAGAGTTAGAAGAAAACAAGAAGTCTTCGAGGAGAAGAAGTCTAAGGAAGAGATGAAGAAAACCCTAATTACTAATCATAATCCCCCTCCTTTTCTCCCTATATATAACATCATAATCTCCATCACCATGACCACGCCTCATCTCCTCAACCCACCCCTCATCTCCTCAACCCACGCAGCCCATCTTCATCACAATCTCCTCTTCACCTTCATCACATCATCACGTCATCATCATCCTCATCATCATACACTATCACGCCTCTTCCTCCTCATCCATCATCATCATATTGATCACCATAAGCCACGCCACCCATCAAGCAAAGTAGGATTATTCTTGTTTCTTGTTATTTTTTTATTTTTTTTCTTTTATGCTTTGTTTTATTTATTTTGTGATAAGTTTACTATTAAACAAGGAGTATTTGGATGAATTGTGTGATTTTAATTTTAATATGAGTGAGTAATTTTTCTTATGCTTAGTATAATCTTCTTGAAACCATGCTAAATTAATTATTTTGAAACAAGTTTTATACTTTAATACCTAGTTGATTTATATTCATGATTCTTTAGCGATTGGCGTTTATCGTTTATGAAATTTGTATTAAATCGATTAAAATGCATGCTAGTTGATTAAATACAATTTCGATTGATAGTTTAGAAGATTATAATACGTAAAAGTTATAATCTTTTAGGCTTAGGTATCACCCTAATTAATCATGGATGGCTCAAACCCTTATTCTTTAATTAGATAATCGCTTTAGATCTTTGTTAAATCAATTTGCTAGTAAATTGGTTGCAAAGTGTCAAATGATGTTTTTCTAATTCTTAATGCTCTAGTTTGGTTAAATTTGTATGCTAGTGTAAAGATTATCAAATTAATAGGGTTTATATTAGGGCTGGACCTAAGTAAACTAAGATCTAAGGAAAAACGGAGAAGAACCGCTGGTGGATGTCTTCTACAGTTTAACTCATGAATGAAATTAACTTGTGTGTTGATGATAAATATTAATTTGCATGGTGGATTGAGATTATACTAAGTATTCTTCATAAATTTGACAACTTTTGATCATTATTTGTTGCTTAGAGTTAATTTGATTAGCTTGTTAATTTTTGTTTTATTTGCTTGTTAATTTTTGTTTTATTTTTATTAGCTTCAATATAATTTCAATCGACCCCCCCCAAAAGTATAGTCTTTTAGGAGAGTCTAGGTAATTTTAGATAGCTTAAATTTTGATTTTTAGAGTGGTTATAATTTCAGATTGATTTATAATCAATTTTAGTCTTTAATTACCGGTTTGTTAGAAATTAGATTAAAAATAGTTATTTTTGTTCGTTTTTGATTTTTATCAGTTCCTAGAGTTATATAGTGTCCTAGTCTGCCCATATTTAATTTCGTAATTTTTGGAAGTTATTTGATAATTTTTCAGAATTATTTTGTGAAATTGATATATGCAGGTTTTTAGGTTACTAATTCTGAAAATTTCGATTTTAATTTTTAATTCATGATTTTTAGGTGTTGTTAAGTCCAGAAAATTATGTCCTAGGATTAGAGTAATTTTCTTGATTAATTTTGTATTTATATTTATGCTGATTATTTTATTTCTAATTTTAGATTTATTATTCTGTTGAATATTCTATACTAATTTTCTAATCTGATTTTTCTGAAATAAAGTAGATGCAATTTAGAGTTTATAAGCTCATAGACCTGAAGTATAATGTTTTAGGTTACTGTTTGATAATTTTAATATTTATTTCTCTGATTATTAATTGCTGTTTTGAATTTTAATTAGAATTTCAGTTATAATTCTGATTTTATTTTTCTAAGTTACTAGGGAAACTTTTTACTGTTTTATTTCCAGAATATAAACCAGAATATTTAGGAACATCATTGGGTGTTTTTCTAGATTTTTATTCATTAGACTTTAATTATTTTAGAATTATTAAGATTAGATTTAATAAATTGGATTAGTAAAATCATTTAGAATTAAGCTAGCCTTTTTAAAACAATCTTTCCTCGTGGATCGATCCCTACTTCCTTATGCTATAAAAAGTATTTAATAACCGAAGTAGTGGTTAAATTTGTAGCTCTCGACAAGTTTTACAAATTTTGGCGCCGTTGCTGGGGAAGAAATTAAATTGCTAGTTTACTTCTATTTGATTTGCTAGTTTTTATTTTGTTTTGTTTTAATTCTACTATTCTAAACCTATTAATTTATTTATATTTTTTTAGATTTTCCGAAGTGTATGAAATTAAGGAGTGGTAAGGAAATTGGAGAGAACAAGGAACAAGCATTGAAAGCTGAAATTAAAGAGAGTCAGCCTGACCCAGTAAGTTTTAGGGGTAAAGAGGTAAGAATGTCAACTCTTCGAGAACTTGCTGCCCCTAACTTAGAAACCCAACCAATGTCCATTACTTATGCTGTTTTAGATTAACCATTGAAATTAAATTCAAGATTTATTAATTTATTACCTAAGTTTTATGAATTAGTTGGAGAGGATCCCTATAGATACATTAGTGAATTCCTTATTACTTACTCTGCTATGGTGCCTGAAGGAATTCCTGAGGACCAAATTAGACTAAGGGCCTTTCCCTTTTCTTTACTTGGTAATGCTAAGGACTGGTTATATTATATGCCTGCTGGATCTTTTTCTACATGGACTGCATTGCATAAATCGTTTCTAGAAATTTTTTTTCCTGCATCCCGTATTGAATCTATTAGGAAAGAAATATGTGGAATCAAACAAATGAATGGGGAAACTTTTTGTGAGTATTGGGAAAGATTTAATAAGTTATATGCTAGTTGTCCCCAACATCAAATAACTGAACAACTATTGATTCAATATTTTTATGAGGGTTTGCTTCCTATGGATCGTAATATGGTTGATACTGCTAGTGGGGGGGCTCTGGTTAATAAAACACCAGCTGGTGCTAGAAATCTATTTAATTTAATGGCCCAAAATACTCAACAATTTGGTACTAGGGACTCATAAGTCAAAAGGGTAAATGAGATAGGTTCTAGTTCATCTCTAGAGAATCAATTATCTCACATTACTGCTATGTTAAATAAAATTGTTGCTGGGGGTATTCAAAAAGCAGTAATATGTGGTATTTGTTGTCTAGAAGGACATTTTACTGATGCATGTCCTACTCTACAAGAAGGTAATGTTAATTCTCTTTACTCTAACCAAAATCAAAGGAGGTATGATCCATACTCGAATACTTATAATGAAGGATGGAGAGACCATCCTAACCTTAGGTATGGCCCTAAACCTAATTCACCTGGTTTTGACCAACCTTCTCGTCAACCTTCTAGTCAAGATAGGACCAATTTCCTCCTAGAACAAGTCCTTAAGAAAATGGATGATAGGTTCCAGAGTATGGAAACCACCCTTAAGCAGGTTCAAGAGAGACGAATAGTGACTGATACCATAGTTAGCAACTTGCAAGCCCAACTGCAAAATAGATTACCATCTCAACCTTACCCTAACCTCAAGGAGAATGTTAGTGCCATGACACTTAGAAGTGGGAAAGAGTTAAAGGAACCTACGAAGAAAAGAGAAGTGGAACCTGAGTTAGAAGTGAAAGGGGCTGAACCAGAATTAGATATAGAGTCTAATCAAACTACTAAGGAATTAAGAGACAAGAAAAGAGAATCTTACAAGCCAATTCCACCTTTCCCTAGTAGATTTAGGAGCCCTGCGTCTAAGGTTAATGAGGCTAACCAAGAGATTTTAGAGACTTTTAGGAAGGTAGAAATTAATATACCTCTCCTTGATGACATTAAACAGGTGCCTCGTTATGCTAAGTTCTTAAAAGAACTATACACTACCAAGAGGAAGCTCATTGGTAATGAGAAGATAAGTGTGGGGGAAAATGTATCTGTTGTTTTTCAAAGAAAGCTTCCCCCTAAGTGTCAAGACCCTGGTGTGTTTTCTGTTCCTTGCAAAATAGGAAACCTTTGCTTTGATAAAGCTATACTTGATTTAGGTGCCTCTATTAATGTTATGCCTAGATCTGTTTATGACAAACTAAATCTAGGCGAATTAAAGAAAACTGGCATAGTAATTCAATTAGCTGATAGGAGCAACACTTATCTTGATGGAGTGTTAGAGGATGTTTTGGTTCAAGTGAATGAACTAGTGTTTCCTGCTGACTTTTATGTAATGAACATGGGTGAAGCATGTCATGATATTCCCATCTTACTTGGCAGGCCCTTTTTAAAACTGCTAGGACTAAAATTGACGTGCATGAAGGGACACTAACCATGGAATTTGATGGTGAGGTTATTAAGTTCAATATTTTTGATGCCATGAGATTTCCTTCTGATGTTAACTATCTATATACACTTGATGTTTTTGATGAGTTATCTCAAGAAGTTTATGACTTGTCCCATGAGGATGAGCTATTTACTGTGCTTACTAAGAGTCTTGATCATACTGAGTCCCAAAAAGTGCCATATCCAGTTAATGATAAGTTAGATGAGGTGATGAGTTCTTTGTCTCACTTGCAAGAGCATAATGGTCCTAACAAACTTGAACTGTCTGAAAAGCATGCTAAGTTACTTCCCTCGAGTATCTCACCCCCCAAACTGGAATTGAAACCCTTACCTGAAAATTTAAAATATGTTTATTTAGGAGACAATGAGACTTTGCCTGTAATTATCTCTAGTGTACTCACCTTGGATCAGGAAGAAAAACTTATTAAAGTGCTTAGAGAACATAGCGAAGCTTTAGGGTGGACGTTAGCAGATCTCAAAGGCCTTAGCCCTACCTTGTGCTCACATATTATTACCTTAGAAAAAGATGCTAGCCTAAGAGGGACCCTCAGAGGAGACTTAATCCACCTATGATGGAGGTAGTCCAAAAAGAAATTCTTAAGTGGTTAGATGCTGGGGTGATCTACCCTATTGCTAACTCTGAGTGGGTTAGTCGTATTCATGTGGTTCCTAAAAAGGGGGGAACAACAGTAGTGCAAAATAATGAAGGAGAGTTGATACCTACTAGAGTCCAGAGTGGTTGGAGAGTGTGTACTGACTATAGAAAGCTTAACAAGGCCACTAAGAAGGACCATTTCCCATTACCTTTCATGGACCAAATGTTAGAGAGATTAGCTGGGAGGTCACATTATTGTTTTTTGGACGGCTATTCAGGTTATATTCAGGTCCCTATAGCTCATGCAGATCAGGAAAAGACTACCTTTACTTGTCCTTTTGGCACTTATGCTTTTAGACGTATGCCTTTTGGTTTATGTAATGCACCTGCTACCTTTCAAAGATGTATGATGAGTATCTTTTCTGATTTTATCACCAAGATTATGGAAGTTTTCATGGATGATTTTACTGTACATGGTGATTCATTTGATGAGTGCTTGCATCATCTTACTCTTGTGCTTAGGCGTTGCATTGAAACCAATTTGGTCTTGAACTTCAAAAAGTGCTATTTCATGGTGGAGCATGGGGTAGTACTGGGACATGTAGTATCATCAAGGGGATTAGAGGTAGATAGAGCTAAAGTTGATATCATCCAGTCTCTACCCTATCCAAAGTGTGTCAAAGATGTGAGATCATTCTTAGGACATGTGGGGTTCTATAGGAGGTTCATCAAAGATTTTTCTAAGATTGCTTCTCCTTTATCTACCCTGCTTGTAAAGGATGTCTCTTTTGATTTTAATGATGACTGTATGAAGGCTTTTAATCAGTTGAAGTTGACATTGACTTCTCCTCCTATTGTGCAACCCCCAAACTGGGCCTTACCTTTTGAGTTAATGTGTGATGCTAGTGATAAGGCAGTGGGGGCAGTTCTAGGTCAAAAAGTTGGAAAGGTACCTCATGTAATATATTATGCTTCTAGAACTCTTGATCCTGTACAGTGTAACTACACCACTACAGAAAAGGAGATGTATGCTGTTGTCTTTGCGCTTGAAAAGTTCCATCCTTATTTGTTGGGTGTTAAAGTTACTGTTTATTCTAATCACTCTGCTCTCAAACACTTATTGGAAAAGAAAGATTCAAAGCACAGTTTAATTAGATGGATGTTATTGTTACAAGAATTTCAACTAGAAATTAGAGATAAGCCTGGAGCTAAGAATTTAGTTGCTGACCATCTGAGTATATTAGAAACAGGGGAGAGTGGTAGCCCTTTTACTGATTGTTTTTCTGATGAGACTCTATATGCTATGACTAATAGATTGCCTTGGTATGCTGATGCTGTAAATTATATAGTCTCCAAAACTTTTCCCATTGAGTTGACCAGAGCTGAAAAAGAGAAAATAAGAGCTCAATCCAAATATTATGTTTGGGATGAGCCATATTTATGGAAGTTTTATGGTGACCAGATTATAAGGCGATGTATAGATGATAGTGAAATTCATTCTATTCTAACCTTCTGTCATTCTTCAGAAAGTGGGGGACACTTTGGACCTAAAAGAACATCACATAAAGTGCTTGAGTATGGTTTTTATTGGCCCACTATTTCTAATGATACTTATGAATTCTGTAAAAGATGTGAAGTGTGCCAAAAGGCTGGAAACTTATCAAGGAGGAATCAAATGCCTCTGTATAATATATATATTTGTGAAATTTTTGATATATGGGGCATTGATTTCATGGGACCCTTTCCCCCTTCTTTTGGATATACCAATATTCTTGTGATTGTTGATTATGTATCTAAATGGATAGAAGCTGTGGCCACTAGGACTGATGATGCTAAGACTGTGGTGAAACATGTTAAATCCCTAATTTTACATAGATATGGAGTGCCAAGAGCGATCATCAGTGATAGGGGGACTCATTTTTGCAATAGAACTTTAGGTACCTTGTTAGCTAAATATCATATAACTCATAAGGTATCTACTAGTTATCACCCCCAGACTAATGGCCAAGCTAAAATTTCTAATAAAGAGATTAAGGGCATCCTTGAAAAGGTAGTTCAGCCAGATAAGAAGAATTGGAGTCTTAGGTTAGATGAGGCTCTTTGGGCTTATAGGACTGCATATAAGACTCCAATTGGTATGTCACCCTATAGATTAGGCTTTGGGAAGCCATGTCATCTCCCAGTTGAGATAAAACATAAATCATATTGGGCTGTGAAGCAATGCAATCTTGATTATCAGTTAGCAGGGAAAGAGCGTAAATTGCAATTGCAAGAACTAGAAGAGATACGCTTAGAAGCCTATGATAATTCGGTCATCTACAAGGGTAAGGCCAAAGCATTTCGCGATGCCGAACTTATTAGGAAAGAATTTTAGGCAGGTGAGAAAGTGCTGTTATTCAATTCTAAACTAAGACTTTTTCCTGGTAAGTTAAACTCTAGGTGGTTAAGACCTTTTGAAGTAGTAAAGACTTATCCCCATGGTGCTGTAGAGATTAAATCTTGCTACCAACAAGATTTTCAAAGTGAATGGTCATAGGCTAAAACATTTCTATGAAGGAGATAAGGTATGTTTAATAGAAGAGATCCGACTTGAGGATCCATGAGTTTCATAAAGTCGAGCCAAAGACTGTAAACAAAGGCGCTGGTTGGGAGGCAACCCAACGTTTTTAGGGAAGTTCCTATTTACTTTTGCTTTTATTTTCATTAATTCTATCTGTTTGCATGCATTAGGGACAATGCATGAATTAAGTGTGGGGGGTGCATCCTGCATTTAATTCTTGCAGTTTTTTTGCTTAAAAAAAAAGCCCCAAAAAACCCAAAAAAAACCAAAAAAAAATTCTTTTCTTATAAATAATGCATGATGTGAGTTTATGCTAGGCTTGCTTGTTTAGAAAAAATTTTGTTTTATAGCTATTTTGCAGTTTATTCTTTTATAAGTGAAGACTTCCAGGCATAATAGTTATCTTTCAGAGAAGTTTGAGTTGATCCTCATACATTTTTTTTAATGAGTAACTCCCTTGATTTATACATTTTTTTTAATGAGTAACTCCCTTGATTATCCATCTTATTTGGTCATGTAATATATCCGATTCAAAGGTAATCCAATGACCTGGCCCATCTCCTAGACTATTGAATTAGTTGAATAACTCATTAAAATTGTGATTGTACTTGTCTATTTTTCATCTATGAAAAAGAAATAAAAGAGAAAAGAGAGTCAAGGTTGGGAATGACAAGTACCCCTTTGAGGCATGCGCTATTGGGTGTTACCCTTTGAGGCAATACTGCCACTGGAAAGCTTGCTTCCCATACTAGTGAGCCATTAAAATAAATAAAAGTAATGATGAAAATAAAATGGTTGCTCCAGCACCTCTATTCGGGTGAGTGTGAGACAGGAAGTGTTTAACTTCTGAGACCCTATATGGGCCTCGAATATGTGCAAAAGTGGAGTTTGAGGGGAAAAAGAAGAAGAAGAAGAAGAAAAATAAATACAAGGCAAGTTTAGAATCAATTCAATGAGTTATTCTACCTAGTTCAATTGTCTCCATAATCATACCGCACCTCAATTTTTCTATCATAAACTTTTAGACCTCTTGATCGGTGTATGCATATCTAAAAGGGATGGATAATTATTGATCTTGTTATTTCATTATGAAAATGTTATAAGGTTGATGAATAAACTCTCTAAGAATGGTAGGATGTCTAGCAGGTATTCACTTATTAAAGGGGAGACTAATTAATTCAATAACATTGTTTTTCTTAAGCAAGCCCTGACCTAGTATGAATATCATAAATATGCATGATTTTATAAGAAAAGGAAGGGTAAGTTTTAGGTCAAGTCTAAGATTTCTTTGCACGAGGACGTTCAAAGTCTAAGCGTGGGGGAATTTGTTAAGTCAAAAATCATGCATCGTTTTATTAATTATTTTGACTATATGTTACACATTATTGCATCTAATTTACTTTATTTTATATATTTTCCAGGTTAGGCATTAATAAAATAAAAATAAGAAGACAAGACGTCGAAGCTCCGATTTTACACGATTTGCTGAAAAGACGGTCCAATAAATAATTTATGAAAAATATTATTTCCATAATTATTTAATTGGGTTAGGGTTTCAAGAGTTGGAAGAAAACAAGAAGTCTTGGAGGAGAAGAAGTCTAAGGAAGAGATGAAGAAAACCCTAATTACTAACCCTAATCCCCCTCCTTTCCTCCCTATATATAACATCATAATCTCCATCCCCATGATCACGCCTCATCTCCTCAACCCACGCAGCCCATCTTCATCACAATCTCCTCTTCACCTTCATCACATCATCACATCATCATCATCCTCATCATCATATACTATCACGCCTCTTCCTCCTCATCCATCATCATCATATTGATCACCATAAGCCACGCCACCCATCAAGCAAAGTAGGATTATTCTTGTTTCTTTTTTTTTTTATTTTTTTCTTTTATGCTTTGTTTTATTTATTTTGCGTTAAGTTTACTATTAAACATGGAGTATTTGGATGAATTGTGTGATTTAATTTTAATATGAGTGAGTAATTTTTATGCTTAGTATAATCTTCTTGAAACCATGCTAAATTAATTATTTGAAACAAGTTTTATACTTTAATGCCTATTTGATTTATATTCATGATTCTTTAGCGATTGGCATTTATCGTTTATGAAATTTGTATTAAATCGATTAAAATGCACGCTAGTTGATTAAATACAATTTCAATTGATAGTTTAGAAGATTATAATATGTAAAAGTTATAATCTTTTAGGCTTAAGTATTATCCTAATTAATCATGGATGGCTCAAACCCTTCTCTTTTAATTAGGTAATCGCTTCAGATCTTTGTTAAATCAATTTACTGGTAAATTGGTTGCAAAGTGTTAAATGATCTTTTTCTAATTCTTAATGCTCTAGTTTGGTTAAATTTTTACGCTGGTGTAAAGATTATCAAATTAGTAGGGTTTATATTAGTGTTGGACCTAAGTAAACTAGGATCTAAGGAAAAACGGAGAAGAACCGCTGGTGGATGTCTTCTACAGTTTAACTCATGAATGAAATTAACTTGTGTGTTGATGATAAATATTAATTTGCATAGTGGATTGAGATTATACTAAGTATTCTTCATAAATTTGACAACTTTTGATCATTATTTGTTGCTTAGAGTTAATTTGATTAGTTTGTTAATTTTTGTTTAATTTTTATTAGCTTCAATATAATTTCAATCAACCCCCCAAAAGTATAGTCTTTTAGGAGTGTCTAGGTAATTTTAGATAGCTTAGATTTTGATTTTTAGAGTGGTTATAATTTCAGATTGATTTATAATCAATTTTAGTCTTTAATTACCGGTTTGTTAGAAATTAGATTAAAAATAGTTATTTTTGTTCGTTTTTGATTTTTATCAGTTCCTAGAGTTTATATAGTGTCCTAGTCTGCCCATATTTAATTTCGTAATTTTTGGAAGTTATTTGATAATTTTCCAGAATTATTTTGTGAAATTGATATGTGCAGGTTTTTAGGTTATTAATTCTGAAAATTTCGATTTTAATTTTTAATTCACGATTTTTAGGTGTTGTTAAGTCCAGAAAATTATGTCCTAGGATTAGGGTAATTTTTTTGATTAATTTCGTATTTATATTTATGCTGATTATTTTATTTCTAATTTTAGATTTATTATTCTGCTGAATATTCTATGCTAATTTTCTGATCTGATTTTTCTGAAATAAAGTAGATGCAATTTAGAGTTTATAAGCTCGTAGACCTGAAGTATAATGTTTTAGGTTACTGTTTGATAATTTTAATATTTAGTTCTCTAATTATTAATTGCTGTTTTGAATTTTAATTAGAATTTCAATTATTATTCTGATTTTATTTTTCTAAGTTATTAGGGAAACTTTTTACTGTTTTATTTCCAGAATATAAACCAGAATATTTAGGAACATCATTGGGTGTTTTTCTAGATTTTTATTCATTAGATTCTAATTATTTTAGAATTATTAAGATTAGATTTAATAAATTGAATTAGTAAAATCATTTAGAATCAAACTAGCATTTTTAAAACAATCTTTCCTCGTGGATCGATCCCTACTTCCTTATGCTATAAAAAGTATTTAATAACTGAAGTAGTGGTTAAATTTATAGCTCTCGACAAGCTTTACAGAGGGGTCTACTATTTCAATGAGTTCTCACCATCAACGGCTCAAGACAACGCGATAGGCTCTCATAATTTATGGCATGAATGTTTAGGGCACTCATCGGATTAAGTTTTATCTTTGCTGTTTAAAGATTTTATCATTGGTAGGAATGAGAATAAAGACCTTGTGATATTTGTTTCCGTGCTAAATAAACTCGAACTCAGTTTGTTGTTAGTGAGAGTCATGCAAAAAAATTGTTTGGACTTATTCATTGTGATATTTGGGTTGCATATAATTCATTCTCCATGTGGTGATCAATATTTTTTTACAATTGTTGGCGATGCGAGTCGGGTCGTTTGGGTTTATTCGATGCAAGAAAAAGAGGAAGCCTCATTGTTTTTGCAAAGCCTTGTGATTATGATCAAGACACAATTTTAAAGAGATGTGAAAATAAGTAGAAATGATAATTGACTAGAATTCTTATCCAGACCCATGAAGCAATTTTATCAACAAAAGGGGATAATCCATCTCACAATTTACATAGATACCCTCTAACAAAATGGAAGAGTTTAGACAAAACATAGGCATGTTTTGAACATTGCTAGGGCCTTACGTTTCCAAGCTCATTTACCTATTGATTTTTTGGGGGGGGGGAATTGTTCTTACTGCGGCATATATGATTAATAGAACTCTTAGCAAGGTATTAAATGGTAAAACTCTATACGTGATTCTATTTGATGCTAAGCCTTCTTATAATCATATCAAAACATTTGGATGCCTTTGCTATGCCCATTTTAAGCCGCAGATCAGGGAGAAATTAGCCCCTCAAAATCGAAAATGCATCTTCATAGGATACCCATATGGTAAGAAGGGTTGGAAAGTTTGTGATTTGGAGACTAATGAAATTTTTGTTAGTTGTGATGTGGTCTTCCATGAGGTAATATTTCCTTTTTCAACACACAAGATTGGGCAAAATGAAGAGGAAAGAGGGCTTGGGAACGAAAATTTGAATGATGAAAATTGCTCGCGTGATTGGATTTCTCATGAACTAAAAAGTGGTGGTACTGGGATGATTAAAGGAACAAAGCCCATAGTAGAATAGGGAGATGTGGAGGCACCAGAACGCATGAATTCACTAGCCTAGACGGATGGACCTACTCAGTCTACTGGAGTAAAGGAAAACATGGGCCCATGTGTCCAGCCTGACCCATGTGCTGTTGGTGTAATTGGGCCGTCCATACCCACTGAGATCGATTCACACTCTGCTGGGCTGGACACATCCGAGGAAAGGGAGAGTGCTGAGACTTCCGAAAGCCAGCACAATAGCAATGGTCCACATCGGCCCACTAGAGAGAGGCGAGCTCCATCTCATTTGGATGACTATTTTTGTTATAATGTTTAAGTCAATGACCCCTCCTTTGCGTCCTCACCTCCAATACGCTCTTCAGGTAATCCTTATCCCGTAGTCAATTATATCACATGTGATATTTTCTCGGTTAGCCATAGGACCTTTCTTGCCACCATTACAAAAACTATTAAGCCCAAATATTATCACGAGGTTGTCAAAGATCCCAAGTGGTGTCAAGCGATGACAGAGGAAATCAAGGCTTTGGAAGACAATCAGACTTGGACTATTGAAGAATTGCCACCCGAGAAGAAACTAGTCAGTTATGATTGGGTCTACAAAGTGAAATACAAATAAGATGGGACCATTAAAGGATTCAAGTACGTCTAGTGGTAAGGGGTGACCATCAATTGGACGATTTTGACTTTAATGAGACTTTTGCCCCTGTGGCCAAGCTGTCCAGTGTGTGCACTTTTTTGTCGATTGCCGTTGCATGAGATTGGGAACTTCATCAAATGGACGTCAACAGTGCATTCCTACATGGTGATTTAGAAGAAGTAGTTTATATGAGATTACTGCCCGGTTTTTCTTCCAATTCTGTTGCCAAAGTCTGCAAGCTGCGTAAATCACCTTATAGATTATGACAAGCACTGAGGCAGTGGTTTGCCAAGCTCTCCTGTACCCTTATAGCATATGGGTTTGACTATTCCTTATTTACATACCACAAAGGTGATTGTTTTGTTAGCCCTTCTGGTACATGTTGATGATATTATTCTAGCCGACAATAATTCTCAAGCTTGTACCGAGTTTAAGCATACTTAAATGATTGCTTTCGGATCCAGGACTTATGTCCTCTTAAATACTTCCTTGGTATTAAAGTATCTCATGGACCGCGAGGACTCTTCCTTTACCAACATAAGTATGCGCTTGAAATTGTGGAGGAGATTGGTCTTTTCGGTTGCAAGCCAGCCGACTTTCCCATGGTGGAGAACCGCAAGCTTGCCCTCGCCAAGGGAAGGGCATTACATGATCCTCATCAGTATAGATGCTTCGTAGGGAATCTCATTTATCTCACTATCACCAGACCATAATTGTGTTATGTAGTTCATATATTGTCACAATTTATGTAAGCACCCTTGGAAGAACATATGGATGCTGCTTGTTGGGTTCTATGATATATCAAAGGTACACCAGACGATCTCTCACTGGACATCTAGTCACTCTTAGAGGGTCCCTAGTCTCTTAGAAGATGAAGAAACAGACAATGGTCTCGCGCTCCTCTGTAAAAGTACAGTACCACTCCATAGCTGCAACTACCAGCGAGTTGATTTGGCTCAAGGTCTTACTCACTTCTCTTGGGTTGTTTCATGATTCATCTATGCATCTATCCTATGATAGTCAGACTGTGCTTTACATTGCCAAGAATATGGTGTTTCATGAACGTACAAAACATATTAAACTCGACTGTCATTTTGTACGAGAAAAGTTATAAGTCGGTGATATCTCTGTCTTATATATATCTTCCAAACAACAACTGATAGATATTGGAAAGAAGCGGTTCACTTACTTATGGGGTAAATTAGGCATGATTGATTCTCATACCCCACCTTGAGGGGAGTGTTACGATATATTTTTGGAAAATATTGTGTAGTATGTATGTATCATGTTTGTGATATTCTTACTGTATTTTTGTGATATTATTTGCAATATTTAACTCCTAGTATACCTCTGTCCTTATCCCCTAAAACCATAGAATTAGTTATAGCATCTAGGGTTGCATATATTATGATCTTTTGATCAATAACAGAGTAAGAATGATTGAGGAGCATAGCTGCAGACTCACACATATTCTACACTCTTTCTTCCTCATATTATTGTTCAAAAAGTAAGCAAAAGATGAAAAAATTAAGAAAAAAGGTGAAAACAAGAGTTGAAAAATCTTAGAATAAACATTGAAAAAAAAGAGTTGTGAATAAGAATGCTTGAAATGAATTTTATTACTGTATATACTCATTTCCAATGGTTGCTTTTGGTGGGGTGTGCTCTTATTTTAGGCTAAGGTGTGGTTATTATAGTTGTTGGGAGGATTTGATTGCTCATTAGCTACTTCTCATTTTCCAAAGCATTTGTCTCTTTTCTAATCATTTACCCATGACCCATTGTAGCCCATGTTAAATTCTCATGATTATTGTGTTGCATTTTACATCTTAATGCTAGAGAATTGAGAATCTCAGTGAGCCTATTTTAGTTGAATGATTGTAAGAGGAATTGAGTGAACTGTATTATATCTTAAATATATGAGCGGGAGTGTTCCACATATTCTTTAAAGTAAATTTCTACCATTAGGCTTGTACATATTTTCTAAGTGGGGTAAAAAATTGTGTATAAATGTCATCAATGGGGACTAAGAATTTCTTGATGTGTACTAAGAATTTCTTGATGTGTACATTGTGTTTATATATGATGTAATGCTTAGGCTACTAAAGTGATATTGTTGATTGGAATGTGTATACGTGTTATGTTGTTGTATATATGAGTTTTTAAAAGCCAAAAAAATTTTCTGCTTTCTTTTTTTTTATTTTCTTTAAGATTTTATGGGTGTATCTTCTGCAAACTGTGATGAGACTTTACTTGTCCACTAGGGGTAACCTAGGGGTTTAAAGGGTTTGTTGGACATGTCAAGTGCAACAATGATTCCTGCAAAGTTGAATTAGGATTTTCTTTTTCTTTTTCTAAGATTTTTAGTTTTATTTTACTGGAAGACAAGCAAAATTATGTGTTGGGGTATTGTTCGACCAAAAAATATGATATTTTATACTATATTCTTATCTAATATTTGCTCCAAATAAATGTTTAAAATTAGGATTCTAACATATTTTTGTTTATTTTATAGGAATTGTGAAATGTTGAAAAGAATATAAAATTTGTTCAAATAAGGTTAAAAATGGATGAAGTTGAATAAAAGGAACAAAATAAGGAGAAAACAAAATTGAAGAAGGGGCTTACGTCTCGTCGAGCCTAGCTTAGACAAGCGCTCCAGTCCAATGACCTGCCCAGCTTGCCGCTCATATGTTCTGCACGTGACTCCCTCAGCTCTTCTTCCCTTAACACGCGGGCCTGATCTGCTGGCCCAGTTACTATCCCGAGCGCCTGGCCCAATCGTTCTTCTTGCTTCACCGAGCCCTGCCCAATTCCCCTCCCTCTTTCACTTAGGTGTCGCATGCGCGCTGCACGTGACCCAGAAGCCACCTTTCCCTTCTTCCTTCTTCCTTGGTTTTGCCCAGAAGCACAAGAGCTCGAGGCCATTCTTCTACCTAAAAATAGAAATGCACACAATGAATTTCTTACTATCTCCGACGGTTTAAGGTCTTGAATTTGAGATTAATGGGAGCATTGAAGCGATGGGAGGGGGTTTTTTTGGGGATAAAGAAAGGGGCTTAGTACAGGAATAAACAGTAAAGTTGTTTTTAATTCCCAGTTTTAATTTTCGCAAATGCAGTTTTGATTTCATTTTTAGATCTGGTTTAATCTCATAATTTTAATGTAGTTAAAGTTAGCGTTGTTAAATTTGATTGGGACTTTCGACATTTGGCTTGGAATTAGCACAATTTTGAGTTGGAATCTTATCTCGTTGGTTCAGTATAGGTTCTGCCTTTCCCTTTTTTTGATCATATTGCGTTGCTCTGCTCTAGGTTTGGGCTCTTGGTCTGAGTTATTCAGTTTGCGGCATTAATGGAAGTCTAGATTTTCCCGGTTCTAGTTCATGACTATTGATACCTACTTATTCCCTCTTATTCAGTGTTAGAATGTAGTTTTGGCTCTAGGTTGTTAATCGACCTTCTTTCATCTTTTTGTCTCACTACTTTTAATTTGCATGTGTTCCTTTCCTGCACTAATCCGTTTGGCCAGAACCATGATTCCCATTAAGCCCACCTTTCTTTATTTTATTTAACAATTCATGCCAAGTATATAATTAACTAGTGGTTTGAATAATTTGCCTAACTAGTTTAGATTTGAATATACATTTAAATAATCTAAAAATTCCGGCGACCTAATTTCATAAAGTCACCCCTTTAGATCGACCCTCAAGTACTACGGTAATAAACCGTTCGCTTTCGGAATTATACAACAATACTTTTCTATATCTTCCTATGACTCATTATAGTTTCTTACAACTTCTTACATTTTCTTACATTTTGTAGTTACTTCTTGTGGCAAAAGAGAACAGGGCCTAGGTATCCATTGCTGTCTCTTGAGAACCATAATTTCTTTGTTTTTTAGTGATTATTGCAATCTTTTTTGACAGTGATATCTCCATATCACCTTTATTCAAGTTTCTGTTAGTATTTCTTCTAATAAATATTATTTTTGTATTTGTGTGAGTTTTTTTAATAATGATGTTTTCTCTCGCTATTAGAGCAATTCTATCGATTTATTTTCATATTATTATACTTATGGAGACAATCTACAGCATGCACCAATTCTTTGAATTTGGGCTACTGTAACAAATAAATCTTTTTAACGAGAAGACTATGTTGCGAATCCCCTTACTAGAGGTTGTATTATGAAGCAGTAGTTGAAAAAAGGAGGATTGTTTGGAAGAATTTCAATTAGTGTTCTCCATCGACAAGTTTATTTTATTATTTTAATTTTGATTTTGCGTGTGTGTGGTACTTATTGTAGATGTCATATTTCATTCTTTGCTCCAAGAAAAAAGAGCATCCATTAAGGTGACATGTGTGGTATAGATTACCTCAATTCATAAAATTTCTAAAAGTTACTATTTAGATATGAAAGGGGAAGAGGAGGAGAGGTTAACAAAGGAGAAGGAAGTGGAAGTGAGGGGTAGGGATGGGAGGACATATATTTTCACCTTTTTTGGATTCAAAATAAGTATATAGGAATTCATCTCTTTACTAATAGTAATATTTGTGGAAGTAAGATGACCTATATATGAATCTCCTCATATTTCGCTTAAGTAGAACCTATGCTGAGTGTTGTTATCATTATTGCTTGGATTTAAAGTGGATGGAATGAAGGTTACTAAGCATTCTCATGTTTGGATTAGAAAGGGGAGGAGAAGGGCAAGGTGTTATTAGTACTACCACTACTAGTAAAAATTAAAATGAAAAAAACACATAATGAATTTAATTTGATACAAGGAAGCTCATTATTCTAGAAACCTTCCACTAAAAAAATGTTCATTTTTTATTTTACAATTTATTTTCCACACTTATAAGGTATTACCCTAAGTAAAATAATTTAGACAAAACAAAATATATAAACACCTAAATAAATTTGTACAATAACCAAAACCAAGGTAATAATACAGATATTAATGTCTAGATGTACACTTGTGCGAGGACCCTATATATCATCTAACTTATTTTGTGTAATTACGAATTCAAAAAAATGTACTTAAATTAGTAGTTTGGATCAGAAACATCAGGCAACATCTGATATAAGAGATTCCTCCGGGTCTCAATTAGGCATCCAGGTGAAGCTTATAGCATGATAGTATTCTTCTAGAGGAAAAAATATGGTATACCCATAGCTTCACCTTGAAGATCCAATTCACACAATAATTTCCAGATCCTAGGTTCTAATATTAGTTATTGATTTAATTCTCCTATCTCAGTAGCATGCACCTTAACTACATCAGCAACAATGTCTAGCCCTTCATCATTGTAACCTCAGCCTTCTTAAATACTTTGGTTTTTAACTTTCTATCCTTTAGATGAAGGTTCACCTTCTGAATCTCTTAATCATGAGAGTCAATCCCTCTATCATATCCAACATTCCCATAGTTATCCATGTTCTCTAGTATAATTTCATCTTGACATACAAGGTGGTTAATGTCATTAATTTTATGAACATTTATCTTACTGCCAAGCCTGTCTCTCATTTCAACTGTTGTTTCAAATCCATCTCTACTTTTTTTCCCTCCTTGTTTATAAAGTTTAAGGAATTTTCATAATTATGAATTGTTTTCCCTTATATGGCTTATTTTGAAGAATACAGGAAAAAAATCTACACATGGGTAATGTTTAACTGTTTATCAATATGATGTAGAAAAAAAATTCATAATCAACAAAAAAAGGAAGATACCTTAATTAACTATTCGCAATCTTTGTTCTTAGCTTCCCAAATAAAAGTGTGAGGGTTAAAGGCAAAACCACTCTGCCCTTGAAAAATCATTCATGGATCCAAATATGTTTTTAATATGCTTCTATCGATTCTTAATTATCTCTTTATCAACGCGTTGCTGGGTTAGGGAACATTTCTGTCATATCTATGACAATATTCTTATAAGCTTATGTTGTAAAATTTCCATTTACCCTATTTTCCATTTCTTGTTTAGTTGATAAATTTTTTTATAAGGGCATCCTTCATATCAGTTGATAACATTAGCATACCATTAGGCTTCACAGTAGCACTAAAATAAGTTGATGCACATGCAAGTGTTGTATTTTGTCTTTTTACAATATTTAAATTCATAAAAACAAAATGAATAAATATCAAAGTCCAAATAAAAAACTAGAATGTATATATAAGCACTAAAAAGTCCAAATAGCAACGAAAAAAGGCAAAACAATGGTGGAATTTGTGAATTAGCAATGGAATGAGTGATAGTTAGTGCCTATCTCCGAATTGCTTGTTCCTAACAAAACAACGATGGGCAGAAATAATTTCCTTGCTCGTCAGCTACAGATGGTTGGATTAAAGTATGAATGCTTCATGCCAAGTCAGTGATGGAATTCACTGTCTGTCACTGATAAGCGCAGAATTAGCAACATAAATTCTATCATTAATAAGTGAAGGGTGGAAAATCTTGTCGTATTTTTTTTAAAAAAGTAAAACTTGATTTACCAATCTTTTGGTATTAATACAGTCCTATATACAATTACAAAATAGCTTATTCAAGGTAATCTCTTGATCCAATATAACACACAACCTTACATTAAAAACACTCTAAAAAGTACTTTCAACCATACACAAGTGACATAGACATAAATATCTCCTGCAAACTGTAGTTTTCAAGCATATATAAACTATTAAGGTCACAATAGTGAACAAACATTCTAGAAAAAGGAACTTCCAACCAAACCAAGAATATAGTCTGCAAACAAATCACACAAAGGAGGTGAAGCTGATAACTCAATCACCTCCAAGGGGAGTAGCCTCATACTCTTTATCCTCATTCTTATCTTTATCATTTTATTGAGGGTTATAAAGGGGTTATTGTTATCTAAAATCAAAAGTTTAAGGCATTGTAAAACAACATTGTATTTGTTGAGTCATACTTAGGATTTGTTTACTCATTAGCATTTACTTCCTCAGCAACTCATCCTTGAGTTCTTTATTGCTTTGGGTAAGCATGTGACTAGATTCTTGTAATTGCTTACATTTCTTCTTAAGCATATGCTAATTTTTTGTCTGTGAATTGAGTTCATCTCCCCAAGTTGGTTACTACACCTCTTAAATAATTTAAGTCAGCTTAAGATGACAAATGATCTCTACCGCCTACAAAATATTTTTGTCAACTGTTGATCAATGAGAATAAATAAACTTCACCTAAAGTTGTAACTCACCAATTTAATATTATCTAGTCATTGGAAGGGACTAAAGTTAGAGAAACTCCTTAATTGATAGCCTTATATCCAATGTTGCGAATGCGATCTTTTTTGTTCAGATTGTTCTTTACCACAACTCTTTTAGATTTGGGAATGATTGAGATTCATCTTAAGAGTTGCCATTAAAGGATCCTTGAGTGTTGATGATTGTTTGGAACTCTTGTTCAAAAGATTCCTACAATACCACAACATTCACAATAAATCTAATGGATTACACCATATTTAATATAATAGAATTGATTCAAGTAATTATACCATAACTTCTTATCACTCTAATCCCTAAAATTACATCAACCCAAGCAAGATCATATTTAAACTGTCCCACAAAAATCTCTTTGTCACTAACCACATGGATATTACTCCTCAAAATCTATATATAACCAAGATGTAAAAACAAAATAGCACAAGAGTTCTCAACAATTTTCTCATACACATTTATCATCTTTATTAATATTAGGACCATTAGACAACATAACAATATTAAACTTGTGTCATTACTTAGGTGCTGGTTTGAAATGATAAAGCCATTCTACAAGCTTGCCCACTTTGCTTTCTTAGCTAGGAACTACAAACCCTTCTGGTTGTTTCATATAAGCCTTTTATTCTAAATCACCATTTAGAAATGCAGTTAAAATCTATTCGATGAATTTCCTACTTTATGTGGAAGTACTCACAATTAACATTCTAATTGTTGTAATTTTAGTTTCATATAAGCCTTGAGCTACTACTCTTGCTTTGAATTTTTTTATTTGCGCAATTTGTTCTAAGCTTCCTTCTAAATATCCATTTACAATCCGCAGCTTTACACCCATGAGGAAAATCACATTACACCCAAGTTTTATTAACCATAATAGAGTTCATTTCATCATTCACAACTTCTTTCTAAAAAGAGGTTAAATAGACAACATGGCTTCTTTGTAAGTTTCAAGATGATCTTTACAAGAAAGTTTAAAAATTATCACCAAAACTTTTTTTCTTTTGCCTACATCTACTCTCCTATGCTTAAAAGACTCACAACAACTACTATTTTCTCTAATTAGAACATATCCTAGGATCTTTTTTATGACAAAACTACTTTTACATGGATGAAATTCGGCTAGGGGTTACACATTTCGTTGCCCCAGTTCTCCCTCTATCGAATTCACTAACTTAATGCTTGACTTTATAGTCCTCGTAGGTTTGTCAAAACTTTCTAAGGTGGTGGCGAATATATTGTTGCACTCTTTTCTTTTAACAGCTTCAATAGTTTTTCAAAAAACTCTAAAGACTTATCATCAATTAGTCTATTAGAAGAAGATTCACCAATTGGTCTAGTCTATTTATCATTTATAGGAAAAACACTTTCAAAAAATACCGCATCTCTAGATTTCGTGATTGTGTTATTAGAAATCTCAAAAATTTTAGAATCAATCAGCAAAAATCTATGCATGGAGCTATTTGAAGAATTACCAACAAACACAAAATCAATAGTTAGGACCAATTTTCCATTTCTTAATAGTAGTAACACTGGTTTTTGCAAGATACCCCTACACTTTCAAATGTTTAGGAGAAAGTTTCTTATTCTTCCATAACTCATAAGGAGTATTTTTCGAATTTTTATAATCTATTCTACTAAGAATCAAAAAGAAAAATATAAAGCTTCAGGCTAAAAAGTATTAGGCGAATCGAAACTGAGTAGCATAATATTGACCATATCAAGCAAAGTTGTATTTTTCCTTTCGGCCACCCTATTAAAGTGTGAGGTGTATGAAGGAGTAACTTTATGTATAATGCCGTGTTTTCTACAATTATCTTTCATTTTAGAAAGGGCCTAGTCACCTCCTCTATAAACCTCAAGTTTTTTATTCTAGTTTCTAATTGATTTCAAACTTTGCCTTTACAAATTTCAAACTTATCGGACAAACCAATTTTGGAATTAGTCAAATATAAATAATAATATTTAGGAAAACCATTAGTGAAAGTTATGAAGTATTAATTACCATCTCAAGTCAAAACAAGCTATCACGAAGATCACTATTAGATAACTCTAATAAGGTAGAATTACTTTGTATAGATTTAAAAGGTGTCTAGGTTGTCTAGCCTCCACACAAATTTGGCATCTATCATCCACATTAATAGAAGATTTGGGAATTAAATATGAAGATATCATTCTTTTAGTAGTATTTTTATTCACGTGACCAACTCTAGAACATTTGACATGTATGTACCCTAGTAGTAGTGACAATAATTTTTTGAACCTTATGTTTTTTTTAACTTACTTGTTAAGTGCCCTTGTTTATGAATTCTTTACATTTTAGTGCTAAACTCACTGTAATAGCCTCATTATTTTTCTTTTCTCTTTTTTTTTAAAAAAATATTACTATAAGGGTATTATAGAAATTTCAGGACTAAACTGAAAGGAGTCCATGGGTAAGGGTACTTAATTTTTTTTAAATAACTTGAGGCCTTAAAAATTAATACCACTAATATCAGGTACCCAAGTGTTAGTAGTTCTAAGTATATCATACCAAATATTAGAACACTCAACAATAGCAATAAATGATTGCAAACCAAAACTTGCATTACTAGTAGAAGGCATTACACTCAATCTGTATAAATCATCTAACCAAAAACCTTTATTAACAAATTGACCATGTCTACTAATAACAACTTTTTTGGAATCAAAATCGACTTTATAATAATGATCATCTAGCAAAGACATACTAACTAAATTTTTTTCTAATATTAGGCACATGATAAACTCCATCTAGTTTAAGAAATTTCCTGAATGACAACTCTAACTTGACTTGACCTCCTCCTAAGGCACTAGCCACACTCATATTCCATGTGCTCATACTTCTTATGTCTAGTACTTGATAGGATGAAAATAATTTTTATTAGCGCACATGCGAACATTAGCCCCATAAAGATCTTGAGTTAAAAAGTAAATTAACTCTAGGGTACTAGCAAAATGCTTGTTAGCTGGGGAATCAAAAATGGCCCCCACAGTCATGCCATTAGCTTATGGTTTGGGGGGTCCATTTAACCTTTTGGGATTTTCTTATTCTGACCCTTGGAGAAAACACAGTCTCTAGTAATTGATTTGTACCTCTACATATCCAACATTGCCTTTTACCTTGATTAACATTTTTGGTCTTATTGTCTTGTTACTGCTATATCCGTTGATTTGTGGCCCCAGCATAGTCTTAGTACTGCTATTCCCCCCGATACCTTTTAGGACCATATCTTTTAAACATGTTAGGTCCTAGTTATGAGAGCTTTCAATAAGAAGAGCCTTTTACTGAAATTCAAATCTAGTAAAAGAGTTATGATTATCTTCAATCCTTTAACTAAGAAATAACTCCTCTAATGAAAAAAGAATCATATTTTTATCTAAGAGTTGTAGCAAATTTGGACCAAGAGAATGGCAACCTTTGGATAGTAGAAACTAACTCATTTTTGATGACACCTTTCATTTTTAGCCTATAAATTAGATTTTCAAATTTAAGCAATTGGTTAGAAATACTCCTACCATCAATAAACTAGAAATTAACCTAATTATTACTACTAACCCTAACTATACATTTGATCCAAAGCATTCCAACAATTGCAAGACACTTTTAATGTGACAAAAAATACAATACATATCAATGGACAAAGCACTCAAAGTACCACTTGTAGCAATCGTGGTATTTTTGCTGAAGCTAACTAATTTGACAAGCTATTTTATTAACCATGGTTTTATTATGTTAGCTAAATTAGGCTAATATTTGTTGTTAATTAAAGTGAATAATTTTCTAAAATTTAGTTTTAAAATTTTCTTGACTTGTTATGCGAATGCGTGAAATTAGTAAATAGTCAAGGTTAGGTTGCGGGGGATTAGTAGATTCAATTAGGCTAGCAAATACTAGAACCGTGTAGGCTTATGTATTGGGCCATAGTTATTCCATGCCTTTTGGTTAGTAGGAAAAAAGGAAAATGCAAGCAAAAAAAGGGAATTGCAAGTCGCCTCTTCCCAACTAAAAATCACAACATTAGACGCTTTTCATCCTCAATACCTCAATGTTCCATTTGCCTTCTCCATTTCATCTTCCACCGATTCCACCATTTGAGTGGGAGAAAGAGGATGAAACAGAGAGAGAAAGTGAGACTAGGAGAAGAAGGAAGAAGGATAATACAGCAGCAATAGTAGCACAGCGTAAGAAGAGGAGGAGAATCACGTGTTAGCAGTAGCGTAGGAGAAGAAAGGGCGAGCAGAAAAGCATAGTCAGGCTACAAGGGGAAGTGAGATTAGCTTCAAATCAACCCAATTAACCCAAAAGTTTGGTTCTTAGCTTGAATTAAGGTGGGTGGCTCTTAATTCCCAAAATTTACTAGTTAATTTCAAAATTTTTAGATTTGGCTTTGGAAATTTGGTTTTGTTTCTGAGTTGAATTTATGGTGAACTAAGTAACTATGGCAAGGAGGGATTGAATAAGTTGATTGAGATTATTGGGATTGAAATCGAGATGATTGTGTGGATATTTTGTGGGCGGTGCTGTGATGAGGGAGATTGGGTATGAGTGTTGAACTGATGGATTTGTTGTGATATTATCTTTGGTTTCGCTAAATTAGTTAATGCCAAATTCTGGTTGTATTGTTAATAACAAAGTTGTGTTGATGTTCTTGTTGCTCTCAATTCATGCCTAATGTCAATTTCGCCTAAGACGTTTAACCCTAAATTACAATGCTAAGTGTCTTTGAAAATGAACTGCATTTGAGATGTTTGGGCTAGGAGGATATTGCTAATGTAAAGGACTTGTTCTTGAGAGTAAACCTTGGGACCCTGAATGGAGCAGAAATCCTAGCTATTACTATCTTGATAAGGATAGAGGTCTGTTGACTTCAGGAGGCCCAGGTTACAAAATGTCATGAGTTATGCCACACCTATTATGAATTAAAAAGTCTCAGTTCTAATATATACCGGTGTAAAGGATTGGAAAAATATGTGAACTAGTTGAAAAGGACTCTTATCAAATTACAAACAACTTTATTTAAAGATCAATCAATTTATGATGGGGGTTTAAGTGAAGCTTCTTGCCCTTGGTACTTTATTTTCAGCTTCTTACTAAAGAACTCAAGTTGGCGGCTTTCAAAGCAATTCTTTGTTGGTAAATGGACAATTGGGAGTCGAATAGTGAACCATTCTGAATGTTTAGGACAAAGTAAAGTATAACGTGACAATGGAGTCTTGTATGCTTAATATATTGATATTGAACATAATTTTTGTGTGTCAGCTACTTAATGTTATTGTATGTAACCATTTTGTTTCTTTTAGGGTGAGAATTATCCACTAACCGTGTGGTAGCTCACCCCCTCTTCATTTCTCTTTCCTAGGTTAAGACTGATAAGCTATGAAGTTATTTTGGGTGACTTACTTGTAGCTACCTCCAGTTCAGACCGCATGCATGCTATAAGATTTTTTGTGTTATCATGTTACCCTTTATAAATAAATAAGCATGTTATAATACTTATAAGAATATAGATTGGCTTTGGCTATGTTTTCTTCTAATATATCTTATGTACTTGTAATTACATACTATTTGTATGCTGACTTGAGCCTAAATGATTCAGGTGTGTGACCTAAAATGTTGATTCTGTTGCTAAGTTTTAATATATTAATACTTCCAAGAACAATCGGCTTGAGTTAAGCTTTTTATGTACTACAATTTCAGGTGGAACTCTAGTATTTTCGTTTCAGCAACTTGAGCTTACACTAGGTTACCCCTTGTAACTTACTGAATTAACTCTATACAACCTTTTTAGCCTTAGGGGTTTCTTTAAGAAACCTGGCGATGTGACATTCTTTTTAGGACCGTTGGGTGTTACATTTGGTTGTATTAGAGCCATAGGTTTGCATCAAATGCATGAAAGGGGTAAAATATGCGCACACTTGTATGCTTATTCTCAAATATATGGGATTGCATGCTTACTTTTGTCACGTAGGTATAGGATGGTATCATATATTTTGGACTAAATTTACTTGCCTTTTTGGTGGGCTGCCTTGAATATAATCATATACTAGAGGGCCTTGGAGTTAAGTAAACCAGTGGGGATAGCATTAGATCACCTAGAATCGCTAGGTGATTAGGTTTGTTTGGAGAATTCCCATGACGGGTAGGTAGAGGAAGGTGGTATGCACGCTCAGTCAATATATAGTACTGGTGGAACCATTTACCCTTTTTACCTATTGGGGCCTAGTAGATTTTCTACAGGTACAGAAAACCAGCTTGTTTATAATGCGATCATTCAACTTCGTAGAGAATCAACATCCTCTGAACACCTTGGTCAAGAGGACACGTAGAGCGTCATCATATGAGAGTGCTCCTTACTGAGGTACACCAAGCCAAGCTCTACAGGCAAGTCGGTGTGATGTGGGTACATCTGGTAGGTGCCTATAGGATGGTTTACCCTTGAGGCTGGCAAGCGACAATGCCTAGAATGAGAGAACTGGTGGATGAAGAGTATAACATTGACTACTTTGCTATTCTAAGATTAGAAGAACTACTAGCCCTATACAGTAGCATCCGACATCTCAGGTGAGTCTGCAATTGAGGACCCTCCTGAAAACAGCTCTTTGGATAAGGAATGGAGCAAGATGATGTGAACTATTGTTCACAAGTGTTACAATGTATATGAATAAGTTTGTTATATCTGTTTTACTTTGTAAAAGAAGTAGAATTGTATGTGGCTCTTCTTATGACTATTAAAGCTATAAAGTTTGTATTTAAATAAGGTGGATGTATATGAGATGCTTATTAGTGTGTTAGGTGTAAATAAACTACATATATGTGTGCCCTAGTAAGTAAATGCATACTATGTATGTAAAGCTAAACATAGCTTATGCTATAGTTAGGTTGTTGTGATACTTAGGGTTACTATGCTTTGGTTGTGAATAAGCTTATTACTTAGAAGCTATTATATCTTCATTGTGAATGGTGGTATAGGTTGTGATATTAACATTTAACTTGAACTATAATTAAGTGATCCCCATATATATATGTATGGATAGATGCTTCCGCAAGCGAGAGCCTACAGCCATGGACATGGTATGCTAGTTTAACAACCTAAAGCATCTAAATTTGGAGGGGGGTTAGACCCTTTGCTACATGAAGAATAGCTCAGGGAAATAGAAAACTTATTTGAAATTATGGAATGCCCTAAAAGATTTAAAGTGCATATAACCGGCCATCAATTTGAGCTAAGAAGTTGAGTTTTGCTAGGGGACGGTAAAGCCTCTAGCGGGGAAAGCGCTAGTAACATGGGAATTAGTTAAAGGCTCTAATGGACACCTAATACTAACCCAAAGATGTGAAGAGACCAAAGGAACAAGAATTCCTTTGTCTTAAACAAGGGAAAATGAGCATAATAGACTAAGCAACGAAGTTTAATGAACTTAGCCATTTTTCCCCAGCATAAGTGGCCACTGAAGAAATGAAAATAGATCACTTTGAATAGGGACTGAAAAGAAGTATTAAGCAAATGGTGGCGGGGCATGCCTATGCCTACTTTTAAGAAATGTACCAAAGGCCTATGAAAATAGCCCGAGTCACAAATAAGATTGAGGCTGAGAATAGAGAAATGGGCCTAGCAAAGAGGAAGTTTGGTCCCATTTGGTCCAGTTCCCAATAAGGTAGAAACTTCAAAAGGTTTGACCCCAGGAGGACTCGAGACAAAGAAAAACAACCTATGTAGTGGCAAGAAAGAAGGTCCTATGACAAATGTGGTCATCGCCATCCAGGCCATGTAAAGGAGTCACAGGAGGTGTTTGGGTTATAGAGAATTTGGATACCTGATTGCTCAATGCCCAAAGGCTGCTTGGAATAACCAGGGTAACAATCAAAGATCAGGATTCGAGGGCCAAACTACAACTTCAACAAAGCTTCCCTCTCATTGGCACTCCATTAGGGGGCAACAAGAACAACAAGAAGCCATAGGCAGGAGGTAGAGTGTCTTGGTTAGATAGGGGAGAGGCTAAAGATCCAATTGCTGTGGTGACAGGTATTATTTTTGTCTAAAACCTTTAGGCTTATGCTTTATTCAATGTAGGGGCTACTCATTCATTTGTAAACCCTGAATTTGCAAATAAACTCATCAGTGAACCTGATGAGATGGATATATAGTTATATTTGACTATCCCCTTATGATATTTAAGAACTATGCTATTAATGTGGACATGGAGAATCCTCTCAGTTGATCTTGTACAATAAGAAATACACGAATGCAATATTATTTTGGGAATGGATTGGTTAGCTAATTATAAAGTAACCAAAGATTGTGAAAAGAAGGTAATAGCTTTCTTGACCCCTAAAGGAGAAAGGTTAGAGTTTAGAGGAAGTAGCCTCCAGAAAACCATCCCAACCACATAAGCCACTTGGGCCTTTAGAATGTTAAGGAAAGGATGTTAGGGTTATCTATGCACAGTTAAAGTGCCAGAATAAAAGAGCTAGACCTGAATGAGATCCTAATAGTGAGAGAATTTCCAGGCGTGTTTCAGGAGGTACTGGGATTGCCACCTAATCAAGAGATTGCATTTGTAATAGACCATGTGCCAGACACAATGCCAATATCCAAAGCTCTTTGCCAATGGCACCTACTGAACTGTTTGAACAGACTAAACGGAATATCCAACTATAAGAATTGTTGGATAAAGGACTAAACCAATCTAGTGTTTCACCCTAGGGAGCCCTGGTGCTCTTTATAAAGAAGAAAGATGGGAGCTTAAGATTGTACATTAACTATCCGGAGCTAAACAAGGTAACTATTAAGAACATGTATCCCCTCCCTATAATCGATGACTTGTTTGATCAACTAGCGAGCTCCATAGTGTTTTCTAAGATTGACTTAAAGTCAGGGGACCACCAGTTGAAGATAAAAAAGGAGGATGTGCCTAAAATAGCCCTTCAAACTCAGTATAGGCACTACGAGTTTCTAGTGTTGCCATTTAGGCTAACCAACGGCCTAACCTTCTTCATGGATCTAATAAACAGGGTAGTCAAAGCCTTCCTCGATAACTTCATGGTGATCTTTATTGATGATATCTTGATATGCTCCAAACCTAGTGAAGACGATGTAGAACTATAATAGTAGAAGTTTTAATGTCGAGTTATTTATTTCGATTAACAATTTAGGTGTAATAATGTTATAAATTTTTTGATTTGTTATGTGATTTCTTGAAACTAGTAGGTTTAGATCAGAATTAGATTGTGTAGGGATTACATGAAATTAGCAAAGTTGAACTAGGTTATTTAGATCGAAATCAATTAGGATAGCACATTTGGGCCAAGCTTATTTGTGGGTTTAGTAAATTGAGTCAAAAAATTAACAATAATAAAAAGAAAAGAAAAAGGATGCTTGAGTCCCCTGCTCTTCACGACAGACAGGAGTAAAAAGAAGAGTATTATGCTGCTTCTTTGTAGCTCCCCATGACCACCAAGTGAGAGAGAGAGAGAGAGAGAGAGAGAGAGAGAGAGAGAGAGAGAGAGAGAGAGAGAGAGAGTGAGTGAGCTAGCCAAAGGGGGTTGAGTGCAGCAGCGAAGGAGGCAGCACAGTCAGTGCCAGTAGCAGGGCCTACAACTAGTAGCCAAGCTACCGTAAGAGCAAGAAAGAGGATGAGGATGAATGAGGAGTTGGCACAGATTCGCCCAATCCAACCCTTGATCAGGTCCTATTTGCCTGGATTTAAAGTACATGATTCTTAATTTCCTAGTCTACTTATAATTTCACAAAGTTTTACCATTTCGTTCAATAAATTAAGTAGTATGGGGAGGATGAAATCTGAATGTGTGAGAATAATGGTAATAGGCAGACTATTTCAGTTAATTATTGGACGCTAATTTGTCATATTTTACATGCCTCTATCACCTACTTTTAGCTTGTATAATAATATAATCTTTAGAAGTTTTACTTATTTTATTTACTTTTGTAGGTAATAAGTTCAACCGAGCAACTGTCCCGAAAAGGAGCAAACAAAAGGAACAAAAGAAGAAAACAAGGCAAGGCAATGGGCGATGGGTAGCCTGTCGGCGACCGCTGCCACCAGCCATTAGTCGAGCCAGGGACTGGCGACGGCTAGCCATCGGCCAACCCAGTTCCCCAGCCTCCAACTCCTTTTGCTCGGGCCACTTCGATTCCTATAAGAGGCTTTGTCTTTGAGACTTTTGGGAGGTTCCTTTGGCGATTGTTAGGCTAGGTTTTAGGTTAGTTTTAGCCAAGAAAAACCCCATTAGGGAGATTAGATTAGGAGATTAGATTGTAATTTTAGGAGATTTGGATTCAAGCTTGTGGATTTTGGAACTTTATTCAACAATTCTCAAGCCTAAGTTTTCTCTTCTCTCTTTCTCTTTCTATTTCATACTTTGTACTTGCTGCTTTTATTTGAGCATGTTTAGATTGTATTTAGTTTAAATGTTTAGTTTTTATTGTTAATCCATTGCTAGATTCAATTAGTATCATTCTCTTTCCTCTCTAATTCATGTTTGTTTTCATATCTGCTAGTTTAGTTTTAGTTAGATTTTATGGTGTCTTTGTTGATGATTAGTGGTTAGTTTTGTTGGCTTGGATTCTGATTAGCCCTTTGATGGCTAAGTAGTCTTTTGTTAGGCCTAACCACACCCAATTTATACCTAGAACTTAGAGTTTTCTCTCATGCCCGCTAAGTGTTTGATGAAATTGCTTGAAAGAGCTTTCGTTTATATTGTTGGGGGATTGACTTATGCCGAGAGGTGAGGTTAATTAGTTAGTGTGGAAGAGGGGATAGTCGGGATCTGGATATGAAAATAATCCTGATCATTGTTAGGTCTGAGGTTTGTTAATTTGGTGGCCTAATTAGGCTAACTCTATGAAAATAGGTGGTTAGACTAATTAGGCTAGCTCATGACCCTTGAGAGAGGGCTTGAATGGTTTTTGACGGTGCAACCAACCATCTCTAGTTTTTTGAATAGTTTGGGTAGGTTAGAACTCGTCTCTATTAGTTGGTTCGTCAATTAGTCAGATCATGACTCTAAGCTTCTTTTCTTGTGTTTATTAGCTTAATTTAGCTTGCCTTTCTTTCCTTCTCACATAGTTTAGCTTGAACCACTCGAGCGAATCCCGTTACTTGAAACCCAACGCCTTGTGGATGTCACTTAGAGTACTCGACGGTAAAACCTTGCACTTGAGGTTATAAATATTAAAACTCAAATTCTTCCTATCAAGTTTTTGGTGCCATTGCCGAAGAGTTGGCGTTTTTCAATATTGAGGTTTACTTGAGCATTTGAGGCTAGGCCTTTAGAAAATCCAAAATAAAAAAATAAAAAAATTAAAAATTTGAAAAAAATCGAAATGGCCATTTTCCATTTACCTTAATCTGAGCATGAACCTTTTTGGCAATACTTATCTGGATTGAATGATTATCATCCTCAATATGTGCATTTCACGTATGAAAAATGGAAAATATGTAATGTTGTGCTTGATGGGATAACACATGAGACCCGAGCCACCCTTGATGATATGGTGGTATGTGCTCGTTAAACATTGATGATATTTGGGACTTTTTTGAGTCTTTGGTTTAGTATCCATGGCACCATAAGAATGCTAGTGAGTCTTTTGTGTGCCCTTCCCCCATTTCCTATGATTTGCACGCTTATTCTCCTCTTATATGCTCTTATTGTCAATCTGTTGACCATGATGCGAATTCTTATCCCTATTATGATACTTTCGATGCATGCTGTGCTAGACTTTATGTCATAATAGAGACAATAAATGAGCGACATGAGTGTTTGTTGGTAAGATGAGGGAGTGTGGCCTACTGCATGAGACCAACCCTAGTCCATCTTCTCCTAGACTTAAGGTTAGTCTCTATGATGATTATGAGTCTTCCTTTCCCTTAGAGCCTGATTTTATGGTTAATTCACCTTTGACAGACCTAAAGGAAGTGATTGATCCTCCCTTGATATCTTTACCATTCATCGCTTCATCCTTGTCTAGCACACCTAGAGACACTACTGAGGGTGTTTTATGCTTACTTTCTTCTCCCTTTTTTTTAGCTTAGTGCATAGGGCTAGCGATGGGTAAGTCTCTTAGGGGTGATGCTAGTTGTGTAGAGGATGATTTGCTTGATTGGTCGGACGATATTGCATTGTTAGAGCCTTCTTTTGAGGAGTATTATAATGATGATATGAGGGTTGGTGCCACTCCTAGCATTGAGCATATTGACTCTATTTGCATTGAGTCACTTAATTTAGTTCCCATTTCATCCCGCTTCCTTTCCACCACTCCGTCTCATTTGCATACTCTTTATGAGTCCCTAGGTGACATTAGAGGGTATAATCCCTCATTTGACCCTTATTGTGTATACTTAGTGGGCATGCCTAGGAAAATTAAGCAGACCACTTTCTTTGATTATTCTTTTGATTTTTCTATAGGATTTGATAAGTGTAAGAGGACACTCACTTTCTTTGCTATGATCTTATTAGTGTTCTCTTATTCACATCATTTTGATATGTATGTAAAGGCATATGATAAGCTTCTAAGAGCGTTGACTGCATTCGAGTTGACGATTTGAGTCTTGAGAGATGAGGAAGAGTGGCTGATGCTCCTCGAGCCTCCATAGCATCATCTTACAGAAATATAGGTTGGGTACAATCAGTACCCGACCTGGTATAATCGTTCTAACTCTTCTCCCTTCTTTTTATTTTCTTTCTTTTCTTTTTTTTTGTTTAGTTATGGATATTAGGTTGTGTTTAGTTGTGGATATTATGTTGTGTTCTTGTGGGTGATCATTTTGAGGTGAAACTTGGGATATTGTGGAGCCGATTGATGGCTATGATCACCTTTGTGTGCCTTTTATTCATAGTTGTGTCTTGTTGTTGGTGTTGTTGTTGGATTTGTATATGTTCATTTTTGGTTTGTTAGTTTTGTATATATGAGTGGTCTTGTCGTTGATTGGGTGAGATTGTGTTTTTGGGGGAGTGTGTTAGCTTGTGTATATGTGTGTAGGTTTAGTATTCTTATATGATTTTGTTTTTTTTGTTTTTGTGTGTTTTTATGGTAGTAGTAACTCCTCGGCTCCCAATAAGGACACTGCAAGATTTGGGTATGGGGGGTGGGAAGTCATATACCCTTTTGCATATATTGCTGTGAAATTTTTCAATTTTTGTATAGTTTTTCTTTTGGTTTTGGGGAACTTTTGTGCCCTTGTGATTGGTTTTTGACCTTTGATAGCTTGGTTGTTAGCTTGTATATAGGTTAAATATGCATGATGGGACATTTGTCTACAATTTGGTCTTCGATATCTCATAATAACCCCATTTCACGTGTGCGGTTTTATGCTTACCTTATGCACTTTACCATTGACTTTTGGTGTTAGTAGTTGAAATTTGGATTTGGGGACATTCTACTTAGTTAATTGACTTCCAGTTTCGCTTTATTATGAGAAAAAGAAAAAAAATGAGAAAAATAAGAAGTGTAAAAATGAGCTTAACTCCGATACCTCTATTTGGGATTGAATAAGTGCTTTGCATATCCAAATAAAACCCCTAAATAGAGAAGAAGCCCGAATATGTGCTAGGTTGTTCCTCCAGGATTTCAAGGACTAATAAGCCAAGAACTATCCACCTGGGCGAAGAAGCATAAGGAGAAAAGCGGGAAAAAAAGAAGAAAAGAAAAAAAGACCAAAAATAAAAGGAGTCATAAACCAAGTGGAGATGACCTTTTACCCGATTTTAGCTTAGTGTTAGAAGTCACGACACCTTGCAGAAAGCACCAAGGTGTGCAAATCAAGTCATTGTATTACGCGGGGTGAAAAATGAGAGCTGGGATACATTTATACCCTATGTTGTATCTTGAATGTATGTTTTGCTTGTATATGGCTTAGTAGCTAGGTTGTTAGGGTGATAGAATCGATCTAGATGTGTACATGTTTTCCCCTTTGCCTTGTACATATAATTTTCTTTTGAAAAAAATCCAAAAATATTTTAAAGATTTTGTGGGTATATCTTCTGCAAACCCTCATAAGACTTCACTCATCCGCTTGGGAGAACCAAGGGGTTGAAAGGGCTTGTTGCATACGCTAAATATAACCGTGATTCCTACGAAGGTGAGTTTGGTTCTTATGCTAGTTTTTCGTCTGTTTTACTCGAGAACAAGCAAAAGATAGGTATGTCGTATTTGTTGGACACTAATTTGTCGCATTTTACATGCCTCTATCCCCTAATTTTAGCTTGTATAATAATATAATCTTTAGAATTTTTACTTGTTTTATTTACTTTTGTAGGTAATAAGTTCAACCGAGCAAGTGCTACAAAAAGGAGCAAAAAAAGGCATAAAAGAAGAAAACAAGGCAAAGGGCAAAGGGCGGCTTGTTGACTGCATGACAGCTGCCGCCACCAACCACCAGTCCAGCCGAGGCAAGCGACGGCCTTCAGCCAACCCAATTCCTCGGCCTCCTACTCCTCTTTCTCGGCCCGCTTCGATTCCTATAAAAGGCTTTGTCTTCAGGACTTTTGGGAGGCTCCTTTGGCGATTTTTAGGCTAGGTTTTAGGTTACTTTTAGCCAATAAAAACTCCATTAGGGAAATTAGATCAGGAGATTAGATTGTAATTTTGGAAGACTTGGATTCAAGCTTGTGGATTTTGGATCTTCATTAAACAATTCTCAAGCCTAAGTTTCCTCTTCTCCCTTTCTCTTTCTATTTCATACTTTGTTCTTGCTTCTTTTGTTTGAGCATGTTTAGATTGTATTTAGTTTAAATGTTTAGTTTTCATTGTTAATCAATGTTTTATTAGCTTGCTAGATTTGATTAGCTTCATTCTCTTTCCTCTCTCGTTCATGTTTGTTTTCATATTTGCTAGGTTAGGTGTAGTTAGATTTTGTAATTTCTTTATTGATGATTAGTGGTTAGTTTTGTTGGCTTGAATTTTGATTAGCCCTTTGATGCCTAACCAGTCTTGTATTAGGCCTAACCACACCCAATTTATGCCTAGAATTTAGAGTTTTCTCTCATGCCAGCTAAATGGTCGATGAAATGCTTGAGAGAGCATTCATCTATATTTTTGGGGGATTGACTTATGTCGAGAGGTGAGCTCAATTAGCTAGTATAGAAGAGAGGATAGCTGAGATTTGGACATGAAAATAGTCCAAATCCTAACTAGGTCCGAGAGTTGCTAATTTGGTGGCCTAATTAGGCTAACCCCATGAAAATAGGTGGTTAGACTAATTAGGTTAGCTCATGACCGTTGAGAGAGGGCTTGGGTGGTTTTCAATGGTGCAACCAACCATCTCTAGTTTTCGGAATAGATTGGGTAGGTTAGGACTCGTCTCGATTAGTTGGTCTATCAATTGGCCAAATCATGACCCCAAGCTTCTTTATTAGCTTAATTTAGCTTGCCTTCCATTCCTTCTCACATATCCCAGCTTGAACCACTCGAGCGAATCCCGGTACTTAAAACCTAACTTCATATGGATGACACCCTGAGTATTCGACGATAAAACCTTGCACTTGGGGTTACAAATATTAAAAGTCGAATTCTTCCTATCATTAATTGGAATGATTTGTGATTGAAATTGACTTGGTTTTAAGGATTCTTGTGGACGGCGATAGGAGGAGGGAGTTCGGGTGTACGTGTAAATTGATTTTACTATGAGTAGTATGATTGTGTATCCGAGATCATGTTTGGTGTCCAATTTGTATTATGTTTCATGACAACTAATTGCTAGATTATGATGTGACATTGGTAAGTGCTAATGTATACATCATTTTAGGGCTATTTTACTTTATTTTTAGGATAATTATATGCTTAATGTTATTATTTATGATAATATTCTCGATTTACGCTGGGGTATAGTTATTTAATGTATTTTACAGGATTTTAGGCCTTTTTACCCAGCATTTGACCCTTAATAGGTGTATTTTGACCTCCCCCATGGACACCTATATGCTGCTACACCTGTGGAGTAAGAAAAGAGTAGAAAACCAGTTCTAACTCAGACAACGATTGGACCATGGTGAGAGGTGAAACCGTTACCTCTTCATTTTCCTTCAATTATATGGCTGAAATCATCCTGGTTTTCCTATAAAAGGCCTCGTTCTGGTAGCAGCAGAGAAGCGAGGATGCATAGCAAGTAAGAATAGCATTAGTTTATCTTTCTGAAACTTTTGTTCTTTAGTTAGACTCTTAGTTTGGTTATTGTATCAGTGAGAAATCTTGAGTGAGAGTGTTTGATCTTAAGGGGGTTTGAAGCCCTTGGTTGAAGGCTATTCTCAGTCAAGCCCTTCCGCTCAAATTTTGTAAAACGTTGGTTAGTTGTTTAATCTTTAATCATGTATGAGTAGTTTTTTTATCTAAGGATTTAGTAGTTTATGAAAGTGTTGTTGGATCATGTTTTAATTTAAAAAATTGTGCTTATCTTCATGATTGGTTTGATTTTCGTTCTAGCAAGTGTTATTCATGTTGTGAGTGGATTTTTTGCTACAGTTTGCTTGCACGCTTGAAACAATCGGGTGAAAAATTGAAAGTGAGATTTGATTGCTGGATTGCTTGATAAGACCTGACATAAGGTCGTCTCGAAAGAGAGATTTGCATGTTATGAGGACTAGAAAGTAATCAAAGATAATTAACTTAGATTAAGACAAGTTAGTTCAAAAGAACAACTTTTACTTAGTTTAGGCAAATTTGGTTGAGCTCGAATGAGCAGGCCAAATTTTTAGATAGATTGTAATTCTACGAGATTAATCGGTTAAAGAAAAAGCACATATTTGTTGTTTTGATGCAATCACTTGTCATAACTATATGAATTTCTAGACATATTTTTCCTTGATTGATTTAAAAATTAGCGAATTTCAAGTTGTTAAATTAAACCATTTGAATTAGAACTTTATTTAGCATGTTCTGATTAGACAAGATTCGATACATTACATTAGTCCCTGACGAACGATATCTTTGATCTATAATATAACTACCCGTACGCTTGCAGCAGTTGTCATGTTTTTGGCGCTGTTGCTAGGGACTAAACTGTTAACTATGGAGTTAGTCGTGCGAAATTGACTAAGTATTTTATTATCTTTTATTGTTCTTTTTCTTATTTAATTGCACTGGTAGTGTTGGTGATAGTGCTTATAGGAATTTTTCCTATTTATGCGAAGTCTAATCTTATACGACTTGATCTTGAGATTAAAAGGACTTTCCACTTAAGAAGGAAAAAGCAAAGGATTTAAGAACAAATATGCAAGGCTGGAAGGAATCCAACAAACATGGCAGGTGGTGGAGGTGACCAAAGAAGAACGCTCCGATATTTTGTTACCCTTGGAGTTCAAGGGATTGCCTCAAGCATTGCTCGCCCTACTATTGATGCCAACAAGTTCGAGCTCAAACCGGCACTCATTTCAATGGTGCAACAATCTCAGTTTGGAGGAACGCTTTTAAAAGACCCGAATCTACACCTCTCGGTCTTTTTAGAAGTGTGCGATACGTTAAAGTTTAATGGAGTCTCCACTGATGCGATTCGCCTGCACCTATTTTCTTTCTCCTTGAGGGGTAAAGTAAGGGATTGGTTACACTCCTTACCATTTGGATGCATTACCACTTAGGATGAGTTGACAAGAACCTTCGTCACCAAGTTTTTCCCTCTGAGCAAAACAGCAAGCTTGAGAAATTAGATCACCAACTTCATGCAAAAAGATGAGGAGACGCTCTACGAAGCCTGGGAGTGGTTAAAGATTTGCTGCCTTATGCCCCCATCATGGTCTTTAGCGTTGGATGATTATCCAAGCCTTTTATAATGGTGTGACCTGGTCTGTGAGGTCCACTATCGATGCGGCAGCAAGAGAAACCTTGATGAACAAAATCGACGATGAAGCCTATAATCTAATTGAGGAGATGACACTTAGTAATTTTCAATGGTCCACCAAACGAGGCTAACCCAAATGGGTTGGAGGTAATCTTAAAGTTGATGCACTTACTTTACTTTCTGCTAAAGTAGATGCTATGACTCAAAGACTGGACCGAATGAATGTTAATGTTGTGAATTCTAGTGCTCCTTCCCCTTATGAAATTTGTGGTTCTATTAAGCATGTAACTTTGAATTACCAAGTTGGGAGTCCTTTTTCTCAAGACCCTAGTGAAGTTAACTATGTTCAAAACTTCAACCCGAGACCGACCAATAACCCTTATTCTAGTAATATAATCCAGGTTGGAAGAATCATCTGAATTTCTCCTATAGGTCTAATCCAAACCCATAAACTGTGCCCCCTATAAATGCTAGACCATCCCCTAATTTTCAAAGACCCTCGTTCCCTTCTCAAATGCCCCAAAAATCCAATTTAGAAGCAATGATGGAAAGTATGCCTATGGCGTAACAAAAACAGGATGAGTATATTAAGCAATTAGCCTTAAAGGTTGATGTGCTTGTTAGAAGCTCAAATTGCCCAAAAAGCAAGTTTTTCATCTATGCGCTCAGACAGACTTCCTACCAAGCCCAAACCTAACCCTCATGAGCATTGCAACGGTGTCACTTTGAAGGAAGAAATAGATGACTCAACTAACCTTGAGGATGTACCGATGGAAGAGGGTAGGAAAATAATCATGGCTGGAAGTAAGGAAAGAAACACTGGTGGCAAGATTGCCACACTTGAAGAGAATGATACTATAGAGTTTCCTACAATTTTTCCCCCTAAGTTCTCTGACCCAGGTAGTTTTTCTATCCCCTGCATTATGGGAAAAGTGGAAGTTGAGAGAGCTCCATATGATCTTGGTGCAAGCGTTAGTATAATGCCATATTCTTTGTTTCATAAGCTTCATCTAGGACTATTACTAGCTGCACCCTTTTCACTACAGTTAGCTGACGGTTCTGAGACGCAACCCATAGGCAGATTGGATAATGTGCCAGTTAATATAGGAGACATTTTGGTATTGGAGGACTTTATTATAGTGGATATACCTGAGACGGACGATGCTCAAATTATCTTAAGTCAGCCCATTTTGGCTACAGCTGGTTGCCATATTGATGTAAGAAAGGGATGGATTACATTTGAGGTATAAGGGCGCTATGCTGTGTTTTATCATACGAAGGAAGACGTGGTTTCCCCTAATTCTTCTTTATTGGATGCGTTACCATGAAATTGATATGGAGAATGTCTTGAATTGTGAAGACCCTCCTGATTCTAACTGGATTTCTTATGAGGATCCCGACCAAAGGTACGTTAAGGTGGAGTTTTCAGCTCCTATGCCACCTAACACGCCCGAGGTTGAGGTCCCTGTGCCTAACAAGTCTTCTTTGAGCAACTATTGTAAGTTCACACAAGCTATTCTCTCTATGCCCCCTATAGAAGGATTTGATGGAGACTTTGATTTAGGGGTTGAACAAGTTGACAATGACCTACCTGATAGGGCATGAGTGCACTTTGTTTTGTATGCAGATACTGCATTATGGCACCGTGTCATGAAAATGAAGGACCTTCAACCCGAACTTTTGCGGTGGTACCTTTGGCTGAAGAAGTTTGACTTTGTGGTTCAGGATAAAGTCAACGTCCATACGCTATCTAATCCAGGCTAAGCATAGAAGAAGGGTCAAGCTCTTGGCCTTAAAAGAGCGCTTCTTGGGAGGCAATCCAAGCTCTTTTTCCTTTTTCTTTTCTTAGCTTTTATTTTTACTAAAAAAACTATTAATAAATGTTAGCCACCATGGCTAGATCCCTAGAACCACGGCCGTGGGGTGCCACCTAGGAAAATTGAAAAAATAGAGAACCAACAGACACCACAGTCAGACCGTGGTGAACCCCACGGTCTGTAGCGTACTGCTACAGCCCGTGGTTTAGGTTTTTGACTGCAGTGCCCACTCGACTTCCTTATATTTCATCTTCAACCTCACGACGCTCTCTCTCTCTACCTTCATTTTCTCTCTCTACACCCTCTATAGCTAATACCTTCAATCTTCCTTCATTTCTTCTCCATTTTCACTCATTTTCACCCAAAATCATCCCCTTTCACTCAATCTATTTTCTTTCCCCATAAATTTCATTTCTTTCTTCTTCTTTTTCTTCAAATTCATCTCACTTCACTCATCCACCATACCTATCTTTTTCTCTCTCTTATTCTTCTTCTTCTTACTTAATTTCTTCATTTTCTTCTTCAAATTTTCTTATTTAGTTTTTAGTTTTGATTATTGTTTTGGGTTTTTGCACCAATGGCACCAACCACGAGACAAAAGAGCATCAAGGAGGTTGGATCTTCAAGTCAAGTACTAACTCAACCTCAAAGGACATCCCGAACTGCGTGTGCTAGAGGTAATATTCCTCACCCTATTGGTTTGACATATCCTGATCATGTTGCTAGATGCAATTGCTTGAATGAACGTATTATTGTAGCAACTAGATATTATGATGGGGAACTGTTAGCCCTGTTAGGAATTTTGGATGATATTAGATGGTTGTTTGCAAGAGGTGGTATGGGACATATATTAGAAATTAAAGAGCATACATATCGGGACTTAACCCTAGAATTCTTAAGTATACTGCATGTCGAGGTCACTAGAAGGCCTCAATGTCAAGCCGGATATATATCGTTTTATTTGCAGGGTTAATTTTACGAGATGAACTTAGGTACCTTTAATAGTATCTTCAGTTTTCCACCTAGCATGGATTTATCGAGCCGCCAAGTCCCCTGCGAATTCAACCCGAATGCATTTTGGGATGAACTTTCGGGGTGCGTTAGGTATAGCACTAGTTCATCAAAGTGCACACATATTAGAAACGCTTTCATTAGAGTGGCTCAATGTATTTTGGCTTATTCCCTTTTTGCTCAGGACGATAGTCTGAATGTCCCAAGATTATCTAAGTTGTACTTTTTCTCATGTATGCTTGATGGAGTCTAGCTTGACCCAGGTTCCTTTTTAGCTAGGCAATTGTATAGTGCTGCTATTAGCACTAAAGGTAGGATAGTCATAGGCGGGATTGTGACTACTATTGCAAGATTTTTGGGTGTTAAGCCCAACCCTGAAGATAGAGTTTCCGAGTTCGAGCGACTTGATTAAACTGCTTTTGAAATTATGAACTTTTGCAAAGTTAAGGCTAGGTGTTTATGTTTGATTTACCCTGGGGACCAGCTTTTGCTGCTTGCCAATGTTGATCGAACCACCCTACTTCACCGAGGTAACCTTTATTGGGTACCTGGTGATGAGGTGGTTGTTCAACCCGTACCCCATCATCCAGTCCCTCATTCTAGTCAAGCAGGACCTAGTTCATCCTCTTAACCACCCCCTCCTGACTATACTGACATCCAAGACACTCTTAGATCCATTCAAGAGGAGCAAGTTTACCTTCAAGTATTTAGTGCTTCTGAGAACATGCTCTTCAGGACTTTGTCTAAGAGCGCCATGATGAGCTTCGTGGGATGCTTGCTACCTAGATACAATATTTTCAGGATTATAGGACATGTCTATAGACCTGGTGGGATTGGCATATCTCTTATGGCCAACCACCCCATCCTCTACCACCACCTCCTTTCTGATTGTTCTGTGCTACTCCCCTTCCTTTTTTCTCTTGTATGCCCACATTGAGGGCAATGTGTGATTCAGGCGTGGGTAAGTTAGTCGTTACATTTGGTGTCTAATGCCTGTTTTGGTTTGGTTTGATTGATCTTTGTATATGTAGTTAGTGGTAGTTTTTAGAGTTTTTGATTCGGTATTTAGTTTTGTTTAGCAGTGCATCTAGTTTTCTTTTCATTTTAGGTTGCATTTTAGTTTTTCTTTTATTAGTTTCTTTTGTATTTTAGTTTGCA
>JAKOGI010001331.1:0-7500 GCA_029747015.1 Carnegiea gigantea
TGAGATAATCCTTCACGGAGCCACTCAATGACTTGGCCTTGGGCTAATTCTCTTGTCTTAACCAAGGAATCACTCCAATTGGAAAAGGAAGAGAACCTAAAACACCACCTGAATTTGCCACAATTCAAGATATAGAACTAGGAATTTAGTTGCACTTTTGAGAAACACACTCAAAGTACTTGAATTGCTTTGGAAATTTCTTACAATGCTGAATGAATAGCTTCACACGCCCCTCCCCTTTTTATAGACTCAGCAAAAGACAATCAAAGGACTCAAATAACTCGTAACAATTAAAACTAGCTAATGAAAAGTCTAAGAAAAATGAAAAGACTCATCATAAAAGGGGTGGGGAGGTTACAAGGAATATTCTAGGATTTTTGCAGCTGATTACATCAATCTAGAAGCATCTAAAACGTGCACAATATCAGCCACACAACTATATGTAACCTAAGACTCTTCATATTCCCAGCATTAATCCTTGCAACTGCCTCAACTTCAACAGAGCATAACTTCCAGAATACTCGGCCAAATCACGCGTTCTTGGCTTGTTAGAAAGCCCTGGAAGTCTATGTTCCAGAATGGGCTCATTTGCTCAATTTGGATAAGCGGTTTGAAAGTTATGGCCCAAACAATGCACCTATCTCAGACTGGACTAGATCAGCATAACGTATCTTTGAGTGATATTTTGCCCAACCAAATGATGTCCAAATTAAACAAACTTAGGCTTATTTGAAAGCTGAAATCTTAAACTTCAAAACCATGTGGAGCCTCAAGTTGTGGGACCACTTTAGGTAGGCCAAAAGTGCACACAAAAAGCAGGAAATTTCTGGATGAAGGCGGCACTACCTCTTCGGGTATGAACGCCAATTTCCGGCAAAGTTTGTGATGTAAGTCTCAAGGGTAGGAACAACCCAAGCCAACTTACAACAAGAACACAACCAAAACAAGTGGGAAACTCTCGAACCAGGGGTGGCACGGTCGTGCTTCAAGGCACGGGGGCACCGTGCCAACCTGCTGCCTAAGCACGCCTAGTTTGTGATTTTCACGGTTTTTGAGATGGCTTTTGTGTTTAGGCTCAAAACTGAATCAAAGCAAGAATTCTTGGCCTTGATTAAGCTTGAAATGAATATGAAAAGAAAAAACGAAGAGAGGAATGAAGTTCACTGATTAGAACATGAAAAAAAGGAGAGCTTTGGTTTAAGGAACCCAAAGCTGACTTCATGAACTTTAAGTGAATTCAATGGAATCTGGATAGTTCTAAGCCTTGTGATTAGATAAGATACACCACTAATCACTTAGCTTAGGGCCCTTAATCTTGGATTAGGAGAAGATACACCACCTAACCAAAGATCAAGACTCACTTGGTCACCACCTTAATCGGCCACAATTAAGGACAAGCAAGTTAAGTGTTTAAGAAATCACAAGACACAAAGTCTTTGCTCTCAACTTTAATACTCAAAACTTGTTGTTTTTACAAAAGAGCAGCCAAGGCACTCATATAGCCTTGTGATTACATGAAAAGAGCTTTCCTTCTAGGCAAGGAAAGTCATTAAACTAATCCTATGCTTAGTAATACACGGTTTAAGCTAAAATATACATAAGCGGAAAGTTTAAGCTACAAATGATGTATATGTGGGTGGCAAGTGAACCAAATCAAACTCCAACTCAAAATAAGCCAAATTGGGAAGAGAAATGAAAGATGGATGAGATGGATGAAGAATTTCACTACACAAGCAAAAGGAATAGAACAAGATCTTGTAATTGAGATAATCCTTCACGGAGCCACTCATGACTTGACCTTGGGCTAATTCTCTTGCCTTAACCAAGGAATCACTCCAATTGGAAAAGGAAGAGAACCTAGAACACCACTTGAATTTGCCACAGTTCAAGATATAGAACTAGGAATTTAGTTGCACTTTTGAGAAACACACTCAAAGTACTTGTATTGCTTTGGAAATTTCTTACAATGCTGAATGAATAGCTTCACACGCCCCTCCCCCTTTTTATAGACTCAGCAAAAGACAATCAAATGACTCAAATAACTCCTAACAATTAAAACTAGCTAATGAAAAGTCTAAGAAAAATGAAAAGACTCATCATAAAAGGGGTGGGGGGAGGTTACAAGGAATATTCTAGGATTTTTGCAGCTGATTACATCAATCTAGAAGGCTCCAAAACGTGCACAATGTCAGCCACACAATCACATGTAACCGAAAACTCTTCATATTCCCAGAATTAATCCTTGCAACTGCCTCAACTTCAACAGAGCATAACCTCCAGAATACTCGGCCAAATCACGCGTTCTTAGGCTTGTTAGAAAGCCCTGGAAGTCTATTTTCCAGAATGGGCTCATTTGCGCAATTTGGATAAGCGGTTTGAAAGTTATGGCCCAAACAATACACCTATCTCAGACTGGACTGGATCAGCATAACGTATCTTTGAGTGATATTTTGCCCAATCAAATGATGTCCAAATTAAACAAACTTGGGCTTATTTGAAAACTGAAATCTTAAACTTCAAAACCATGTGGAGCCTCAAGTTGTGGGTCCACTTGAGCTTGTCCAAAAGTGGTCACAAAAAATCGGGTTCCGCAGGGATGAATTCAGCGCCAAATTTCTAGCAAAGCTTACCCTCTTTTTGACCTCTTCATAGTGTCGTGAGTCTTTGAACTCACTTAATAAGACCAAATAAGCACACTTCCAAGCATGATCTTCTTTGACCCTTTTCTTCTTTGAAATTGGACTTGAATAAAAATGATGCATATGGAAATATGCATCAACAAAATACAAGATTTCCTTCTTAAACTCTTTCCTAAGTATTAAGAAACCTTGTTGACTCAATTTCCCTTCAAGGAAGGTAAGAGAGCATGGTTGCCACCTCAAAAGGACTGAAAATTGCATGTGTGCCATGTCATGCTTGAGTGGTCGAATGAGAGCTTGCAAAATGGTGGCGTTTCACTGGCTCCACGTGTCTCTCTCTCAACTAACTAAGTGGTGCTTAATCAAGCAGCTCAAAATGACCTGCTTGGCAGCCTTCCACCTTAAGCAAACTCCTTGAAGGAGGAAAACCACCAGGCTAAGCAACCGGGTGTCAAGCAGCCGGTTTCTGCCTCCATTTGCAACGCATGTTTGACACCGCAATTGATGACTAATTGCTACGTTTCTTACATGGTTGGAAACCTCAAGATGTCTAGATTACCCTCCTTTTTGAATCATAGCAATTGGACGTCATTTACCCCTTGAATCACCCTGATTTCCCAAACCGTGCAGATTGACTCCAAAACAGCACAGGTTTACTAATTAGCTTAGTTCACTAACCAATTGAACTCCAAATCTGGTAATTCCAATTGGACATGAAAGCTAAGATCTTGGGACCCAAAATATGTAAAAATACAAGATTTAAGCTAAACTACATCATAAGAAATAAAAAGAACAAAACCGGGTTCATCATGGCCCTGCTGGGCAGTTTTGACACCTTGGGTTTAATTGCTGATTTGAACGACCAAATGAAGTCCAAATTGGATGAAACTTGATTTTTTGGAAAGCTAGCATCTTGATCTTCAAATCCATCAAAGAATATTAGACATAAACCCTTAGTATGTTTGAGAAATTAAGCACACAAAAACGGGTTAGCTGTTGGATTTAACCCTTGCCCTGCAGTTTCAATGTTTAATCAAAACTTGGATGATTTATTCATCCTTAAACCAACATAATAAGATTACCTAATTTGATTTGATTCTTTTTTAACAAAAGGGATGGAGGGATTTCCATCATCCTCCCCTTGTTAAAAATGATTTGCCCTCAAATCATAGTAGGTAATGAACTCCTCTTTTGCTTCAATTCTGGTTGAAATAAAATCAACCATGAAAACAAGTCTCTTTTGAACTTAGAGACTTTCTTCTTTACCTTCCCTTTGTTGATTGGAATGGTGGACGTAGGGGGCTCCTTGAACATGATTGGAACCACTTTCTCACATGCTCTTAATTCAGGATTAGGAACTGTAAGGAATGATTCTGAATTGAATTGACAGAAGGTTTGTTTGAGTGTTTTGGGTGTGGGTGGAGTGGAGGAAAAGGTTGATGGTTCACCAAAAGTCATGAAAAGAATATTTTGATTCTCTTTGTATTTTGGTGGGTGGTAAGTGTCTAAGGTGAGCATTTCACCTTCATCCGCCTCAATCTCTATCTCCTCGAGATCATCTTCTTTATCCTCTTTCTTTTCCTCTTCTATTTCGACCTCCTCAGTTGCCTTCCATTCAGCCAAGGTAACTTACCTTCGGTTTGTATAATCTGATGCTAAGTGACCAAAGCCTTGGCACTTAAAACACCTTGGGATGTTTTTAGGAAGGGGTTTTGGTGTGAGTTGTGGGGGTAAGCCCTTTTGTGGAGTTTGGTTTTTTTGTGGAGAAGGGGAAAGGGATGCCGTGGGTTGAGGGACATAAGATGAACTCTTCTTGTTTAAGGTTTGTTCATATGGTGAGGGATTTGGATTTTCATGCCGTGAGGGCGGTTTGCTCTTCTTTTGCTGCTCAACCTTGTGAGCTAGCACACATACTTCATCAAAAGAAGTGTAAGCCTGCAAATCAACAACATTAGCATACCTAGGATCAAGACCTCCCAAGTATCTAACAATTGTTTGTTCTTCTGGCTCTTGCAAATCCCACTTAATCACAAGCTTTTCAAATTCACGAGTGTATTCTTCTACACTCAAATTACCTTGGTTCAAATGGTGGAGTTGTGAGTAGCAATCTTGAACATAGGTAGAAAGAAGAAATCTAGCCTTGAGCTTTGACTTCATCTTCTCCCAAGTTCTGATTTTGGACCTCCTTTCTCTTACTCTTTTGGCACACAAGTTAGTCCACCATAGAGAAGCATACTTTCGAAGCCTTAAAGCAATCAGCTTCACCTTCTTATCTTCTGGGATGTCCTTGTACTCAAAAACTCTTTCAACTGTGTATAACCAATCCAAAAAATCTTCAGGATCAAGCTTGCCTTCAAATTCTGGAATTTCAACCTTGAAATCATTTGCACTAGCTTGATTCCGTGAGTCTTGTCTAGTCATTCTCAATGGTTCATCTTCACTAGATGAATCAATAGTATGGCTAAACACTTGTTCTTGCCTCCATGGTTCGGATTGGATGGGTTCTTCACACGCCTTTTGCTTTTGCTTCATGTAGTTTCCAAGTTGTTTTCTCAAGTACTCATTTCGAGCCTTGAGTTCTTGATTACTCACACTCATTTCTTGCATTTGCTTGGAAAGAACCTCTAGCTTCTCTTCCACAGACATGCTAGTACTCATTGTGATCGCAGGAAGGAACGGTTTATGCTTGACTGTGTTTGGATTGAATTTGGGAGCATGGGGTTCAGGCAAGGATCTGAACTTGCTCTGATACCAAAAATGATGTACCTGCCGAGGGTCTAGGCTAATACTCAAATTAAGAGTGAAAGCTTACAAACCAAAGGTAGATACAATCAAAGGAAAACTAAGGAAAGTGGCACATAATATGTTGGTTGTGAGGCAACAAACATGTAAGGGAGGAATGGAACTTAGAATCAAGGGATTCTAAGTGAAAATCAAAGGAAGTTTGATGTACTTTGATGTATATCTCAAAGGGTGAATGGAACCAAGTTACAAGCTACCAAGAATATGAAGCAATTAAGTGACAACCACACGGATTAGGTGTGGCACGGTCGTGCCTTTAGGCACGGGTAGGCCGTGCCACTTTTCTGGTTTGTGACACCATGTTTCTTACTTTTGCAGGGTTGAGTATGGTTTGAGGTTTGTGATGGAAGCTAGACTATTAGAGGTAGTCTAAGCCTTGAATAAGCATGGGGATGGATATATGAGTGGCTTGTAAATGAGAAAAAGTGGGAGAGAAGTAAAGTTAAGATTTACCAACTCCAAATTAAAGCTAGCAAACTCACTTTAACTCTCTTTGAATCCTTGAGTATAAACACCAAATGAGATAAAACTAAACTTGAAGAATGGATACAGAAACACCACCAAACTCAAGTTTAGGGCCCTTAAACTATGATTAAGATACAGATATCACCACTTAATCAAGTTTAAGACTTCACTTGGACACCACCTTAATCGGCCAAAATTAAGGATAAGCAAGCTAAGTGTTTGGAGTGTGCCCAAGCACCGAAAGCACAATGCTCTCAACTTTGAGTTTGATTCAAATCTGGTATATTACTCAATGAACAACTAAGGCCCTTATATAGCCTTCAAAATACACTAAAAGAGCTTTCCTTCTAAGCTAGGAAAGGCATTTAAGCTTGCTAATCAGTACCTAGCACACGGTTTAATCTAATACAAACCAAAGCTGAAAGTTCATATTATAAAGCACTTAATTTATCTTCCTAAGCCTTTTTCTTTGCATTAAGGAATGTATATGACTCAATTTCCCAGCTAGGGAGGCAAGAGTGCACGGCTAGCCACCTCAAAAAGACTGAAAATTGCATGTGTGCCATGTTATGCTTGAGTGGTCGAATGAGAGCTTGCAAAATGGTGGCGTTTCACTAGCTCCACGTGTCTCTTTCTCAAGTAGCTGAGTGGTGCTTAATCAAGCAGCTCAAAATGACCTGCTTGGCAGCCTTCCACCTTAAGCAAACTCCTTGAAGGAGGAAAACCACCAGGCTAAGCAACCGGGTGTCAAGCAGCCGGTTTCTGCCTCCATTTGCAACGCATGTTTGACACCTCCAATGATGACTAATTGCTACGTTTCTTACATGGTTGGAAACCTCAAGATGTCTAGATTACCCTCCTTTTTGAATCACAGCAATTGGACGTCATTTGCCCCTTGAATCAGCCTGATTCCCAAAACCGTGCAGATTGGACTCCAAAACAGCACAGGTTTACTAATTAGCTTAATTCACTAACCAATTGAACTCCAAATCTGGTAATTCTAATTGGAAATGAAAGCTAAGATCTTGGGGACCCAAAATATGTAAAAATTCAAGACTTAAGCTAAACTATATCATAAGAAATAAAAAGAACAAAACCGGGTTCATCCTGGCCCTGCTGGGCAGTTTTGACACCTGGGGTTTAATTGCTGATTTGAATGACCAAATGAAGCCCAAATTGGATGAAACTTGATTTGTTGGAAAGATAACATCTTGATCTTCAAATCCATCAAAAAATATTAGACATAAACCGTTAGTATGTTTGAGAAATTAAGCACACAAAAACGGGTTAGCTGCTGGATTTAACCCTTGCCCTGCAGTTTCAATGTTTAATCCAAACTTGGATGATTTATTCATCCTTAAACCAGCATAATAAGATTACCTAATTTGATTTGATTCTTTTTTAACAAAAGGGATGGAGGGATTTCCATCAGTTTGGCAACTTCCTTGACTTCTTGAAGCTTGAGTGAGTCCTCCTTGGGCTGAGCTTGATGGTCCTTGGGCTTCTCACGATGGTCTCCATCATTTTGAGAAGAATTCTTAGCAATCAAAAGGGGTAAAAGATGAACACAGGGAGAACATCTTCTACACTCGTT